>OX451219.1:36230936-36527506 GCA_949628195.1 Phasia obesa
ATGGTTTACATTTGCAACATCTTACATCTACCATCTACTCAACTGTCAAAAAATTAAAAGTAAAGAGGCATAATTTAGCAAATAATAATATTGGTTTACGGCAAATACTTATAATTGGCATAATTGTTATTTTGCTAGAAAAAACCAACGATAATGTAGAGTATTTAAGTTATAGAAAGCATTATAGGGAAAGAATAAGTAAAAACAAATTTTTTAGTGGACATTCGTAGAACACTCAGTTTTAAACAAATATTGGTTTATATTTTTTCCACATAAATGAAAAATTTCAGTGATGCCACTGAATTTATTGACATTTTTCTAGTGATGCCACTTAAATAAGCTGAAAAGATGTAAAATAGATCAAACTGAGATAGAATCATATTGTGAAGATGTTGAATTTTAGCCCTGTGTAATTCTTATGGAATGACGTCAACATCTCCGCAAATTGATGGTAGATGTTAGATGTTGATCAGTGTAAAAAGCCTATAAGCTACAGCACTCTCAAGTTAAACCCTGCTAATAAAACGGTCTCACTTTTGCATTCACTGCTTATTGAGATCAAACGTAGCATCTATTTTGCCAATAGTTGTTTTATACCAATTTTCTCGCGTAATGTTAAAACTGCCCAAAAGTGGAAGTAGTTTTCGCACTTTAACATGTCGATCAATAAAAACGATCATGTGTGGATGTTTCGCTACGTTAAAATTCATTTACCTAATTGTAAATGTTTTTAAATGCTAAATCAGATGCGTCGTGAAATTCGTCTAACTCATCTGTTGTATCTGTTGTATGCTCGAAGTTCAGTTTAGTTATTACGAATTCAAAAAACAGGGGATAGTACACTGAAATTCCCTTATTTTTGAACTGATTTTTAATTTTCTTATCGTTAAGAAAAAAATTTATAAATTAAAGGGTGCCCCCGTACAATATATATGATATAAAGGTATCTCATGAACCGTAGAGGCACTTCAAATGTTTACAAAGTTTGTATTACTACAATCAAAATAATATCTATAATATTACTATAATCAAAATAATCAAAATTAATAAAAAAAAAAAAATACCAAAAATTAAAGGGTGACGTCATTTACGATATGCATATATATAGTTCATATCTGTTGAAAAGTTATATACATACATGCATATATATATATATATATATATATATATATATAAAATTTACAGCAATTGGTACGGAATTAGCGGACTTAGTAATTTAGCTATAAATACAAGCATAATAAATTTAAGATTCCGCACAAAAAATATGTGTTTTGACGAGGCTTTATCATTTCAACCGTAATAAGTAGGCGATTGAAATTTAAGAAGGGTGCCTCGGTATTTTTTAAATATAGGGGGTTATATTTGTAGCAGTCAGACTCCATACAATACTTCTTTCGTGCTTTTTCTTGTTGTTGCAAGAAATATTGTTTATTTGGTTAATAAAAGTTGTCCCAACCAATCACTTCTTAAAAAAAGATGTCGAGTTTTCCTGAAAATTTGTCTTTTTAACTTGACATTTTTTCGAAAGCTACTGTGTTTTGAACTCTTAATGCTACTTAAGTGATGCTGTCATAGCGTGTTATAGCATCTTCTCGTATAATAATATTTTTTTACTTTAATCCTTTACTCCCTATCCATTTAAGCATTGAAATAGTTTAAAGTTTAATTTAATAATTTAGTTTTATAATTTATTATTTGATGTAGAATTCTAAATTAGAAAAATCTAAGTAACCTAAAATTAATTAATTAGTTACGTAAATTAAAATACCGAAGCAGACCACTTTCTCTATGGGTCCTTTTTCGATTCCCTTCCGTCCTCAATGATTATAGGCAACCGACTTGTAATTTACGGCAAACTTACTTTCATTGACTCACGTGCAACCACCAGCCTTTAATCTTGACTTTACTGATTTCAGACTGTCCACTAGTAACTGTCGGCCTTATTTGTTATCACGGAGTCTCTAGTAATGTCTTACATTTTTCCAAGGCTTAGTTCCCCCATAGCATTCACATTTAACAAGTTTCTGCACAAGGTACTATCTATGTCTTATGCTAGGCAGTGCTGGACATTCACACACAATGTATTGGCAAGTATCATCTTTTTTGATATTCATCTAAATGAATCCATGACATGTCACTAACCCAGTTATCCAGCTTCAGGTACTTCTATAATATCTGAACACCCTAATGGCGTTCCTGCCAGGGAGCTCTTTGAGCACCTTCGAGCCTCCCTACATGTAGTACCTTCCCCCACCTTACAAAAATTTACAGCAAGGGAGCTCTTTGAGCACCTTCGAGCCTCCCTACATGTAGTACCTTCCCCCACCTTTTAGTAAAGTTATTGTAGGACCTTCGCTCGCATTATGCCATTTCCCAGGGCTACTCTGGGTTCTGGTCCACAAAAATTTACAGCCAGGGAGCTCTTTGAGCACCTTCGGGCCTCCCTACATGTAGTACCTTCCCCCACCTTTTAGTAAAGTTATTGTAGGACCTTCGCTCGCATTATACCATTTCCCAGGGCTACTCTGGGTTCTGATTCACAAAAATTTACAGCATATACCCTTTTCTGTGCCTGTGTCCTTTAACCTACATCAATGTTACCTCATTAACCCAGGCACATTTGTTAAGTTTTAAAATTCATTCCAGCACTAGATTTAAAGTACACGTTCACTCTCCTCATGCGTTTTATAACCGATTGGTTGTCAAATTCAATTAAAACCTTTACCATGCACGCGACTTTCCTGCAGGTAATCCAAAGAGGACAGGTTCAGCTCAGCTGAGCTTACACCTGCTCCTGCTCTATCGTCCACAAGAGAACCATCAGTAAAAATGCTGATAACGTTCTCCATACACTCATTGTGTATAACGCCTTCCGCAATTATTAAAGGGTTTCTAAAATTTCTATTAGAATTAGATATTTTTCGCAAAAAAATTGTTTGGCTCGCTGGTTTTAAAAGTTTTGAACGACAACTGTTAGGGCAGATTTTCCAACCAATATGGTACATCACAGCATACTATCATATACGAGTACATGTGTATGTATGTGTCCTACAACACATCTATGTTAATACCTTAAGATATAAATATTTATATCCCGAAAATGCTAAAAAAGGAATAACAAAAAAAGAAAAGAAAAAACTCACTGAAATGCAGAGTGTCAGTGTGAAGTACTTGATGTGATGCGGCAGTCACAAAAGGTTTCTTTTCCACATTCAATACCAAGTGAAACGAAAGTATCATTATTTTTGTTATTATTTTGCTTAAGTAAGTAACGAATTGAATCGCACGTACACAATAAACATTTTATCCTATTAAATAAAGTTAGTCGTCGTACTGTGATCATCTTATAAGAAGAGCCTAAGATTAAATGCATGACAGATAGACATACAGACAGACACAGTTACAGCTAAATGTGCCTTACGAATGATGATGGTTGGAAAACCTTTTATATCACAACACAATCATCAACATCATTCAACAACCAACTTCTTCTTAAAGTTACAAGGTTGGTCAACGGAATTCTCCACACTGCTATATGTGGTATAATGGTAGAATGTGTGTAGTTATGCTCTTAAATGGTGTAAGCGACCCTTCTGTATGTGAGTATATTTTTTTTTTCTTACGTTTTTCTTTTTAATCGGGCAATGAAGAGTAACGAATTGTAGAATTATTTTACATTCGTTACAATGGAAAAAGAAAAATATCATGAGCATAAGAAGAATATGCTTTGCATTTTGGGAGTTAAGAACTAAGCAGAAACATACAACAATTTATTATCAGATGTTAAAGCAGATTATGGGGCAGAACACTACGACATTTTCATGCAACGCGTTTTCGCTTAACGCAGCAAGTACGTTGCGATCAAAAGAGCTTTAATATAATAAATAACATTTAAGTAATTTTAAGAATCTGATTTTATTTTAGTTTATTTTATTTTTTGTTTTTAAAATTAAATTTATAAACGTTGTAAAGAATTTAAGATTTAGTGGTGTAAGGTTGGAATTAAAAGAACCTTTTAGTTATTTAAGATTCGTTTCGGATCTTTGCCGATTTTATTAGGGAGATTAGGGTTATAAATAAAAATGTGTAGGAACGAACATTCATTAAAAATCGGTTTACTATTTCGCACCTAAATTAAAAATGGGTTCTTTCCTAAATGAAACAGGTGATCTTGTTGGTTTAAAGCTTATAAATTGGTTTTAATTTAGTGAAAACAATTAAACAGGTTTACGTTAGCTTCGGCAAAGCGGATAGCTCGCAGGCAGCTAGTTGACTCGGAAAATATTGTCATGCCGCCACGGTTCCTTATGGAAATCCAGTATCTCCAATAAGTAAGAAGTACCTGAGGATTCTTACAAAAATTATTAGGTGTCGTATCCTTATGATAGTCCAAGTCCTTTGGCCCAAATATTTAAGCCGCATAGTCACTGGAATGATGTTGACCTGTCTGTCTATTCCTCCTCCTTATCCGACAGCTTCTGCAGGTAATGCTATAAGAAATTCCCATACATGGTGACGTACGTTCAATTATATGGAGCGCCATAATAGCCACTAGAAGCGATATCGAATTTTTCCCGAAGGCCACTATAAAATTTATATAAAAAATTAATTTAAAAATTTATTTTATGTTGTTTTTATTTGATTTTAAAAACTTTAAAGGTCTGCTTGTTTTTAAAAACACGTTAGTATCGGAACACCCTTTAAATAATTGTAATAATTGCGGCCATAGCAATACACTTTTGCGAAGATTTCAAGAGTTCTAACAAATCAAATGATTTGTTACGGTTAAAAAAATAAGGTTATATACTTGAAAATCACGTTATCGGAACACCCTTTAACTTTTCGTAATTGTTATTATAGCGGCCAAAATAATTGTGAGCCTCCTTAAACGGTTCAAAAATAAAGCCATGTGCGTCAAAATCACGTTCTTAGAACTTTAAAATCACTTCACTATTGGTATTTATTGTTACAGCGGGCATAGTAATACCTACCTTTCAAGAATCTACCTATTACGGTCCCAGAGATAGAAGGCGCTGAAAGACGGACAGACATTGTAGCGAACACAATAGGGTTACTTTTTTGAACTCTGGGTACTTGAATAGGTAAATCTGACTCCAATTTAGAAAAGTTGCGAGGTTGTAACAAAGTTTTGTAAGACAAATAAATGCCACCCATATTTGGTGAAACCTTCGAGAGCTCAGAGTAGGGGCAACGAATAAAACTTTGTTGTTTTGAGTGGTAATTTCATTTTTACAATTTATAACGATTCATTTTTAAAGTTTATGCATTTTAATCCTCATGCCCCAAATCTTGGACATGACTGTTTTATTACCTTTGCTTGTTTTTATTATTCTTGTTTTATTATTATTCTGAAGAAAAGGAACGTTCATTTTTAACGTTTAAATGTGTATGTATATGAATTTATATGGACGTTCGTTCGTATCTTTACGATTATTGAGACTTGGGATGATGTTCTGGTAGTTATTGTTATTTTTTATTGCTACACAACAGTATCTTCTAGAGGAATTATGACTGATTTCAAAATTAAACCAAATATTGACTTATAAAGCAATAAAGACACACAGAATATCGCCGTTTTAATTTCGTGTTGTGTATTACCTCACATTAACACGTTTTCATTTATTAAAATAATTAAAATTTTACTCTGAAGAAATAATGAAATTTTACTATGTCCTGTTCACATGTATGGAAACCGTCTTACCCAGAAAAAAAGAGTGTTTAAGGTAAGCAGGTTTGTAAGCGAATCAGGAGTTGTCATCGCTTACGAACCTGCTTGCGTATGACATGATATTTGCTCGTGATTTTTTGTAAGCGATTATTTTAGCGCAGTGTAGATGTCTTAAAATTATACCGTGTTAAGTTCCGCCATAACTCCTCGTAAATCTATATATATAAAAATGAATGTTTATCTGTATGTTTGTATGTCCTTTATAGAATCGTACACTATGCATCTGATCATGTTATTATCTTCAGCAAAGTTGTTGCCCATGAGCCGGCGAAGGTTTCTTAGTTGGTTCGATTAACTTCCGACAGGTGGCGCCACGGAAAATTACTCAAAATTAATTAAATCGTAAGCTGTGCATTTGATGATGGTATGATCTTTCGCAAAGTTGTTGCGCATGAGACGACGGAGGTTCCTAAGTTGGTGGGGTTAATTTCCGACAGGTGGCGCCACAGAAAATTACTCAAAACGAATTAAATCCTAAACTGTGCAATTGATCATGCTATGGTCTTTAGCAAAGTTGTTGCGAATGAGCCGATGAAGGATTGTAAATTGGTGCGATTAATTTCCGACAGGTGGCGCCACGGAAAATTACTCAAAATTAATTAAATCGTAAGCTGAGCATTTGATGATGGTATGATCTTTAGCAAAGTTGTTGCGCATGAGCCGACGGAGGTTTCTAGGTTGGTGGCGTTAATTTTCGACAGGTGGCGCCACAGAAAATTGCTCTTTTTTCTGAAAAAGTGCTGAAGGGAAAACTTTCGCGTTAGAGGTAGTCAAATAGAGCTAAAAATAGCGCGAGATGAGTTAAGTTGGCATCGCTGAATACAACACTAATGTTTGCTTAGGGCCAGCAACGTGGACCGGGTCAGCTAGTTTAATTTATTTTATCTCTGCCTTACAGTTTTGATAAGGGAAAATGTAAAAAATTCGTTGTTTTTTGAAAACTTAACATTCATACAAAATTGTACTTATTTAGGCTACATAAAGTCTTATTTGCTTACTCTTAGGAGCTTTTAGAGGACAGGAAAATAGTTTACTGATGATAAAAACTGCTATTTAACTATTATTCGTAGCGGACATAGCAATAGACCTTCTCGACATAGTAATACGCCTTCTGTACATAGTAATAAGCATTTATGTGTCCTAACTATTACGTTTTAAGAGATATAATCGTGTGATAGATGCAGAGACGTTATAGCGATACTGATAGGTTCCCAATGGCCCCTTTTGGGTGAGGTAATCTTGGTTCCGTGTTAAGATTTTTTTAATTTAAATATTTATTTTTAAATTTATTTCGTATTTTCTTCACGGCTTTTAACGCTCAAGGCTTTTCGTAAACAGGTTATCAAATTTTGCCTGCACAAAAAAGTGCTTACTGCCGTAAGTTGCAGAATTGGATATTTTCCCTTCCCTATCTCTTTATAGGACAAAAATTAAAGAATTAGTGAATGCATTATAAAATGGTAAGCAAACAAAATTCTTATGGGATTAATTAAAGGTAAAAATAAGCAAAAAGCTAAACGCGAGTAAAAGTCAGTTTGGTAACATTTGTGATCAATCTACGCTTGGTTAACATATGATAAGATTAGGGCGATACGAGTACTTCAAGGTACTGATTGAAATCTGTTCATTACAGTTATCCTTTCTTATCACGTAAGGAAAAACCATGGTTGTGGCATGGTCACAAGAACACATGTTCTTTGTAACAATATATGGTTGCGATGATCAAGTTTTAGTTGTTTTTAACATTACTTTTGTCACCATAAACAAATACTGATTAAATTTCATCATTAAATAGTTACTACACCAAAAAAATTCTGCATAGTTGGTTTTAACTATACACACGCAAAGAAAAAACATGGTTGCGGTAACCATAATCTAAGAGAAACATGTTATGGTTGAATTATATGGTTATATTCAAACCATATTATCTTAAACAATAACAATAATATTGTTGCCATTGGAACATATTATTGTCTTACATAAAAATAACATTATAAAATACAACCATAATTATGTTTATAATATAATGTGAAACATGTAAATGGTTATATGTGACAACGTACGAATATATTTATAAATAACAATAAACAAATACAGAATACATTTCCATTTAGACTTACATACATATTTTGATATTTTCTGCTTACCTTTTTATATGTTTGATGTTTTTAATTTAAAACGTCATTTATAATAAAAAACAAATATATTTGTTTAAAACAAATCTGTATTTAATGTTTTTACGTTTTTAGATGAACCGATAGCTTGCACGCATATTTCTGAACTGAAAAAAGGCCAAAACCAAAATATCTATTTTTAAAACCAAACATTATTTGTTTATTTTAGGTCATACTTAACATACAATGTTTAATAATAATAATATATTATGGTTATATATATAATTTTATTTTTAAATATTAAACAAATTTGGTTGTGGTTTGAATTTCGATCATGCTTCTTTGGTGCGTATAACCATTGAATGATTAACTGTTAAAAAAACTTTTTTTATCGTGACCAAAGTATTGTTTAAAATAACTATAATTTGTTCACAGAAAACATGTTGTGTTACAGAGAACATAGTGTGGTTGCCGTGACCATACAATAACTATGTTTTCTTTGTGTGCAATCTTCAATTCATAACCAAAGTTTTTTAAATATTGCGAAACTATCACCGATAATTGGTAGCGTTAAAATAGAAAATTGCAAAAGATCTTGAAAATTCCCTTTTCTCTCAATCTTGGACTAACTTTAAATAATATTAAAATATCAGCTGTCGCAATATCAAGAGTGGGTACTGTATCTGTATGAAGGTTTGTAGCACACACAACTTTTCAGATTTTTTTCTTTTAAGGTTTTTATACATTTTTCGGGTTCTTTTATTGTCTCCTGTATATTTTTTTGTTGTTGTTTCATTTAAACCATCACTTGAGGTGTGAAGAAAAGAATTCTTTTTCATTTTTTTTTTCAATTTAAAATTTTATGTTGTTTCTTTTTGTATGTTGTTGCTGTTTGTGTTCTTGATATCCAGTTGGATTTTGTTTTTATTACTAGATGCTATTGTTGTTGTGGCTGTTGCATTTGAGTTAAGCATTAAATTTCCTCTTATTTTTTGTTTTTTGCTTTATTCTCATTCGGCTTATTCTTATGCTGGATGACTGAATGACTCGCAGCCTGGCAGCCTGACTGAGAGACAGACTGTTTTTTGGGCTTGTGTGGATTTCCCAGTTGAAGTTAAAACATTAATCTTGATTTTTTTTCAAAGATATGTTTTGTTATTTTTTTCTTTTGTTGTTGTTTTTCAACTCACATATACATATGTATGTAGGTACTTTCTTATTCTTTTTTTAACTGCTGCATATGAACGAACATGTTTGTATGTAGATGTTCTTTGGTGTTATTGTCGTTATTGTAGAATTGAAGTCTTTGATAGGTATGATTGTTAGAATCATATACAAGAACATATTTTGTACATTTGTTGTTGTTAAAATCGTTTTTCAAATAATAAAGAAAAACAATAAAGTACAATTTTTATATTGAACACTTGAAATGCCCTACGGTAAAAGCTTATTGGTCTATCGAATTCTTTACAACATGATGCCTGAAAATTGGAAAACTCGGCAAAAATTAAAAAAAAAAAATAATTTAGGTTTTATCTTAAGCTGGATTCACCCATTTGTTTCGTACAAAATTTTTGTCCGGACAAAGCTTTTCTAATACCTATGATTTTTTTTCTCTCAGACTGCATTTGTTTAATTTTATTTCTTGTTCGGACAAAGTTGAATTGTGTTGCCACATCACATAGTTTTTGCATAGTAAAATTGTGGATTTTGTTAATGTTATTGAAAAATGAAATTTAATGAATAGATTGCCCTTAAGCTTGTTGTAGAAATGAAAGAGCCTAGAAAAGAGTCAAAGTAAGATATGAGCAATAGTTCATATAAAATAATATAAGTAAATCAAAGCATTTGGAAGGTATTACCTAATGCATGTCAGGAATCAATATTTGAAAGTAGTTCTTCCTTCATTTTTAATATTGTTTTTACTACATTTCTTCTGCTTTTTTAGCCTTTTTTATAAATTTGCCTTGCAAATAATCAGTATTATGTATTTGAATATCTATTAACAGAAGCATTCGTTAAACTAATATAAAATTTGTATGTTGTTTCACGAAAAAAAAAGAACAACAAAATTTTTTCAATGTTAAATTATGATGAATTGTTAGATTAGTTTGCATTTTATATGGCATCTTTGTTTTTCCGGACAAATTTTTCAAGATGGGTGAATCGCACTGAACAAAACTCTCATTAAAAAAATTTTGCCCGGACAAAAATTTTGTTCGAAACAAATGGGTGAATCCAGCTTTAAGTTCATAAAATTAGAGTTTTATTAACAAAACTACTACTGTAGTCAGTAGTAGTACCTTGCCCAATATAAGGGTAAGGGTATATCATACGTGACATAAAACAAAAGTGATTTTGAGGTACAGAGTAAAAATTTGCGAAAATCTGAGTTTATTCGTTTCATTTGTTACACTAATATTTTTCTTTGCAATCTGTCATCTATCTATGTATACATATAAACATATAATAAAACTGTAACACCAAACTGTTGTTTTGTCTGGATAAAGTGGCAGCTCTCAAATTTCTTCAGGTTACTTTTCGTTCCAAATGCGGCAATTTTGTTTGTTTACATACCCATTGAGCCAGAAATGGGCCTCATCGCTAAACAAAATTTGCCTCGAAAACGTCGGATCTTATTGGAACTTTTCAAGAACCCATTATAAAATGCCAAACACGACTCACACGTGATCTGTCAAAAAAAGGCTATTAAAAAAAATACTTCGTAAAGGATCACCCTGACTTCCAAAACGTGAATTGCTTTGTCTTTGAACAAAGTGTAGTATTTCATAACGCCGCAGTGCAAAACATTGACAATGTATACGTTTTCAAAACGCCATCGACAAGTATTTATAAGTAACGCAATTAACAAGGCATCAATCAGTTTTAAAGTTGATGCATTGTTGCGAAACTTTGCATATGTACATACATGATTTAAATACAAATGTATACAGACTTTGTGTTGATACATTTTGGAAGTCAGCCAAAAACCTCAATTGTGTTGTGGAGTTAAGATGGTCTCCAACCCTAAGATAGAGACATGTTAATGTTGTGGGCAGCCAAATGGCAAAGACTGAGACTTAGGTTCCGCCAAGGACGACAGCCAAGGCAGGATCTCCAAACATATTATTATCACATTTGTCTCTTAGCTTTCTGCTTTAATGCCCCATCTAGCTTCTATATTTGGCCTTAGAGATAACACATAGGGACCGATGTGCGTCCCAAATAAGCATAGCTTCCGTCATTCTAACAGGCTGCCTACAACTCGTATATAGATTATAACGGTTACCTACAATATGATTAAATTACCACACCTGAAAACTGTTTTGTAGAGTGTCATACAATTGAAATTTAAATGGATAATAAAATTATTTTAAAAAAATAAAATACAAGTCTTAGATTTTGCTTCCTATTGCTGTTTGCCTGGTGTTCTCAGATGTTGCTGTTGTTGTTGGCAGATTGTTGCTGTTTGATTGTTGGTTGACGATCTCTATGCTTGGTGGTGTTGTTGGACTCATATTGAGTTTATATTCGAATGGTGTTGGTTGGTGTCGCTGCCAGACAGACAGTCAGTCAGTGTTGGTGTGATGTTTGAGTGTGTGATGACAAAACAAAAACGTGGAACATGAAAAATAAAAATGAAAATGAAAAAGGGCTTTTCTTGTCAAGTAGTTTGTTGCTGCTTTTGCTGTGTATAGTTTTTGTATTTGTTTTTGTGTTCTTGCTTTTACCTTTCGGTGTATGTGAGTTTGTATTTCAAAAACACTTCTTTATTGTCTCTTATTCGTTTTGTGCTGTAGTCTTATTTTTATGTTTTTTTTTTGTTTTTGTGTTTGTGTTTGTATTTTATTTATTTTATTTTATTTCGCTTTAGTGTTTTTCTGTTTTGACTTGTACGTAAATTTAACACTGACCAAAAACAGTTGGCGCGTTTAAATTCATTAAGCAACAACGTTTTGGTTGCTGTGCTCCTTCGGCATCATTTTAGTTGTTACACCTTTAGAATATCTACGTTTTTAAATAAGAATTGTTTTTAATTTAATTTATGAAAAGAAGAATAAATAAAGATAAAATTTATTTTTTATTTATTTATTAATGTCATGTGAATGGTTATAAAAAATATATTGAAAAACTAAGTTAACAGTAATGAAAAAATATATATTTTTAATGGTTTTAAACACAAACATAAAATAATAAAATAAGAAATCTGAATTTTATTTTGAAATTATGTACGTTTCTGTCCTACATATGTATACCTACCTATAAACGATAATTTGAAAACTATTGTGTGTTTTTGTTGTTACTCGTAATGGGATTTTACTTGGGTTTGAACTACCACTCAAGGATTTTAATGGATTAACTACTGTAACAATACATAAAATAAACGTAAGTGTTATTATATGTACATACATACATATGTATATGTAACCGGGCAAAAATAAAGGCTCCTAAGCAGTGTTGCCACAAAGAAAAATATTTTCCTACCAAATTTATCCCTAAAATCTACCAAATCCTACCTTATTTTTATAATAAATTAATTGTATCCTTTATATTGTCAACTGCACAAAATTGTTTGCTTAGATTTTATAATGTCATTAATAATTCACTATCACACTCAGTCGTACGATCTGTCAAAATTAGCATGTGTGCTAAAAAAGTGCTATAGTGTGAATTAAAAATGTATGTGTGTGACAGACTTTCTGACAGGTATGTGCATTTTGATAATCTTTTGAAAAAAATTACAAAATATTTTTTATTTTTTTTTTTTTTACTGTTAGAGTACGATCATGTAGGATAGTGATTCCTGGCCTTTACTACGCTTTTATTCATTTTTAAGTAAATAAAGAGCACATTTAAAAAAAGGATTTCCAATTGTTTTAGTAAATCATATAGAAATTTTAAGACCTTTTATTGGAATATAATTTTAATATTTAAAATGCATAAAAAATTTATTCTACCAAAAACGCAGAAAAACTGGAACAAACCAACCAAACTACCAAATCGTTCATAAAATAAAAAAACTACCAATTTCCGAAACTTTGGTCCTATCAGACCAAAGTGGCATCCATGCTGCTAAGGTTAAAAAAATAAATTTTACAGCAGAGCCATTTAAAGTTTACCCTTTTAAATGCCGAAATTATCGATTATGATCGATTTTTCCTTTGTTTGGTACTACAATTACACACTGAAAAATAACTTTTTCGACTTTAGAAACATTACGGGGGGTCTGGGTCCACTTTATTCCATTTCTCATTAAATTTTACACCAATTAAACAAAATAATTAACCCACTCAGTGACAAACTTCAAAGTTCTTAAATTTTTTTTTTTAAATTTCATGATTTTTTTGTACTTGATTTACTTGCTTTCTGGCTTCGGTTGACCTACCTGTTTAAAGTTTTGGCTCACTGCTAGAGTTTCTTAAGATTACAAAAAAATATCAGCAATAAAAAATAAAGTTTGTTTCAATAGCATTTGAAAGCCCCTTTTCCAGAAAAGATGAAAACATATACTGTTTTTGTTCATGATCAGAACCATTAAACTGTTTCCAGGAAGGATTAATGGCTTAATAATTCCTTGTAGTCGAATTGTCTTTTTCCATCATAAACTTTGTGAAAAAGTTAATTTCAAACATTTTTTAATATGTAAAGGAGCATTATTTCGTATCGCAAAAATAATAATTTTAGCCATCTGATCCACTCAAATTGTGTATCTTTTAGTGAATAAAACTCAAAATACGCCAATCATTAACATGACCTATAGCTTGAATAAGAAACCGAAATAAAAAACCAAAAAAAAAGCTGCTTTATAAATTTGTTTTTTTTTTCTCAAACTTACTTTCTAAAGACAAAGGCGAATTTTCACAGAATTTATATAAAATACTCACAACTTCAGTTTCGTACTCCTGTTTAAATCCAAGAACTTAAAACTACGTTCATAGTTTATATGTTTTTTTTTTTCATATATTGGAACCAACAAGAAGTACTCATATCTAAGTCCAGCTAGTGCTAGGAAAAAAATGTTTGTTTCACGGAGGCTTATTCTGAATTGCGATGCGAAAATCAATGCGATTCGCAAATGAAATTTGCTTGCGAAAAATAAATGTTTACTTATGCAGAATATTTCTTTTTTGGAAGCAGTTCTTGCCCCAAAGGAAAGTAATCCATTTACGGAATCTGTCATGTTTAACAATTTCAGCATTTGTTCCTCTAAGGGAGACAGTGGATTATATCTTGATGGGCCATCGTTAGTGCCGCCAATGTCTGTTTTATTTCGTCTAAGCTTCTGTTTGGTGTGTACTTTAAAATCGGCCCAAACCTATTAAAATTAAAGTTGAAGTCAAATATTTTAAAACTGGTTTATATCTTTCCATCCTGCTGCTTCTCTAATAGGTGGTCCATTGATATTTAGTTCTTCAGTTAACGTTTGCCACAAAGTATTTGCCGACTGACGTGCATTTGGTGTTTTCAACTGGCCTCTTGCCAATTGGCTGTGCTTATTCATAAATTCTATAATTACTTCAAATTGACGTGGTTTGGTGGTCCTATTGCTTGTTTCCCTGAATTAAATAATAAATATATGATGAATAAATAAATAAAATATTATCTTTCACTTACATGTTTGTACTTTGCGAATGCTATTTCGTTGTCGAATAAATTTTGCGAATTTGACATTTGTTTTCGCAATATAGAATACCAATTTGCCACCTTTTCGCATTTGAAATGCGATTAAAAAAGAACTTTGCGAATATCGCAATACAGAATAGCAATTGTTCAATCACATCGCTTTAATTTTCGCATCGCAATTCAGAATAAGTTTCCAGGACATACGCATACGCTCTGAAATACATCTAATCATCTAACACGCAAAGAAAAACCATGGTTACAATATCGTTACAGGAATCAGATTTATGTTCTCTGTAACAATATATGGTTGCGACAACAACTTTAGTTATTTGTGAAATTACTTTGGTCCCGATACACAAGTTTAGGTTAAAATTGTATCATTAAATGGTTTAATGGTTTTAACCATTTAATTTTTTGCTTCATAACCAAAGTTTTTTGTACGTAACCAGAAATTGTTAAAAAGAAATATTATTTATTTGTTTCTGTCATTGGAGTTTATTGGTTTGTACTTAAAGCCCAGTATTCTGTTAATTTTTTCATGCGGAATGCTGTCAAATTACATACATAAAAAATGTGTATGAAAAAGTCATGAGAAATGTTGCAGAGTACTCTGTTTTTACTGTCAAAAATTATTGAAATGTTTCTGGCAACAGTTTACCAAAATAATGGACATTATTTCATTTAGCAAAATTTTGTAAAACAATGTAGTATATTTAAAAGCAATAAAATCGTAAAATTCTTCCAAATCGCGAGATAGATACCACATTTTAAATGTCAAATATTAGTTGTGAAAAAATAAATGTTGCTCAACAATTTTTACAAATTCGTATAGAGTACTAGGCTTTACAAAAATAATAAAAAATTTATAAACAATTATTTCATGTACATACATATATGTATGTATGTACATGTTTAATTATTTCTTTTCGCTGTTGAATTGAGCGCGTGGCATCCATCTTCTCTGGATTCCCGCAATTTGTTTCCTCTCGGTATGAGAACCAATTTTTTTTTAATTTTCATACCACAAAAAGTAATAAATTCTCGATGTCATGAAAATCAACAAGGATTTCATTACTGATACTTACAAAATGAAATTGGTCGCTGATGTAATATACGAGGTGAGATTAAGATTGAAGATTTCAATCCCTCAGCTGAAGAAGCTGACGTGGGTATAGACTCAACCGTTGAGACCGGTGTTGATGTTTTTCTCAATCACCGTTTACAATAATGCTTTGCTTTCGGAAACAAGAAAGGCTCGAAAGACTACATCCCCTGATGTCTTCAAGAACAAGATAAACAAAGTAATGAAAGAAAACTTGAGCCGTTTTAAGGATTTACAATTCTTTACTGGTAAATCCATGAACTGCAATGATATGGGTCAGTGCGAATGCCGTGAAATCGATGGCCAAAGTGTTCCCGCCCATATGTTCTTGAAACACGATTTGAAAAATGCTAATTCAACGTTATAACCAACTAATTATTGTTTGCTAATTTATTTATGTATTAATAAAATCATCTGTATTTTATATAAAATAATTTATAAAAAAAAAAAAATAATGAAGAATTTTGTATTTTAAAATGTAAAAAACTGGCATATTCCATATGACATTTCATAATTTCATATTAAAATCATTTAATTTAACCATTTAATATTTATATTAATAATAATAATATGGTTTAACTAAAAGCATATAATTTAACCATAATATGTTGCTCTTAGATTATGGTTAAGTCAACCATGTTTTATCTTTGCGTGATAGACGATATTGCTACTATGCCTACCAGTAGCAATATCGTCTACCAGCTGTACGCCAGAAGTGTCGTTTTAAGTAGAGTCAAAGAATTCTAAATATTCTTTAAGTTGCAAATAAAGATCACTTGCTTGATGTCTCTTCCGTTTTTCGCTTGAGTTTGCTTGTGAGCGTAACATTTCGCTAACGAACATTATGGTTAGTGAAATGTGACTCTCTATCCCATCTTAACACTACTGAATTAAGCATCTCTTCCTGCCGTGGTGCCCCTGTAGGCTAGTAAGAAGTGTGCTAATCTGGGGGTTAAGGGTTCGATTCCCACCAGAGACTCTGGGTATTTCACTACAAAGAGATAAGTACTTCGTTTTTATGCTCGGTAAATTAAGGAATATAATTTGTAATTGTGTCGAAAGATTCAAAAAATAATAAATTTAACCATCAAAATATTGTTTTTTGTGGTATTTGTAAAAAATAACTATTAAAAAATCAATGCTAGTATGTACACCTTTTTAGCATTAAATACATTTTACCTTGTTCCTAATGTGAATTTTTATTATTTTCCAATTTATTCTTATTTTTATTTATTTTTTTGTTATTTCATTTTTTATGAATTGTGTTTTTGTGTTTAAGAAATCCTATATGAATACGCTCAGTTTTTAAAACAAACCTTGTAACATAAATTTAACATAGTTCTTGTCGTTTGCTTTTGTTGCATATGTTTTTTTTTTCAATTATTTTTTCAACCTTTTTTTATGTAAAATAATGCTCATAAATGAAATAATCTTAATTCCTTTTGATGGCCACAGTTTTTGTATTCTTTTACTTGCAAACAATAACAATAATAATAATAACAAGTGACCAAATAAAACATAAAAATCTTATTTTGTGTTTTGTTCTTTGGAATCAGTAAAAACAAATGTGTGCTTCTCATATTTCAACAGCTAGAAACGTCGTAACTTAATTGCATTATTTGTAATTACAACTAATTATGACTTGTGAATAAAATGAATGACTAGAAAAATATTTAGTTGGAAATACAAAAATAAAAAATCAATTAAATAATTTTTTTGTTTCTCTGTTTTGTTTTTAAACAGTTTTAAACTTTTGTGTACGATTGCGCCTTTATTTTTCAAAGTGCAATAAGTCAATTTTGTTCATTCATAAAGATATTAAAAGTTTGATGTTTGAAGAAAAATTGTGTCACAGGTTAACTTATTCAGATGTTTATCACCCTTATTCTATTTGTCGTCGCTAAGAGCCGACATCACTTTGTATCGACGTCGTCATCGTTTTAATTATAATTTGTTTGTTATTCGCTAACAGTCTTACGATGACATTGGCGGTTTGTCGACAATTTCAGTCAAATAAAATACACATATCTAATGTCTGATTTATTTTGTTTTCACTTTTCATTTCGATGGGTAAACCCCACGTGCTACGACTCCCTCGGCTGCTTTTGGAATTGGAGTAGATGTGCTTCAGTCTCTTCCAGGGGGTAATTAGAAATTTTTAATTGATCAAACGAAATAAATCTAATTTTTCAGCAACTCTTGATTGTATTATAATACTTGCTGTGCCCGCCACTTTGTCAGCGTCCTTGCAAGATTTTGTTCGATTTTGGTTTGAAAGCAGTCCACACCAAAGACCCTTACTTTTTAGTGCTTCAGTTATAGTTTATGGATTTACTTTATACAAAGGTTCTCATCCCTACTAAATTATGCTGCCTTAAAGTATGCATGTTTTTACTTTATATAAAGGGTCTTATCCCTACTAAATAACTGCATTTTTTACGGCTTTTTTTCTACTTTCTCTTGGAAATAAAATGTCCTATATTGGAATCAGGATACATTAAAATCCTTCCAGTAGTTTTTAAGTGATGCGAACACAAAGAGAAAGACAGCCAGACATGAAATGAGTTACTGTTTTGTTATATGTATAGATAATGGTCTTGAGCAGTATAGAACTGAATTGTTTCTTTATTTCTTGATTCCATATCCAGAAATCCCGGCAATAGAAATGTTCTTTTTAGTAAAAGTTTTATTGTTCCCAGCTAATTGAACAATCAGTTTAATCTTAATATTTCTGTCCGGGAAGTGTTATGAAATTCGTTGTCATAGAAGAGATAAAAAACAATCAATAGAGAAAACCTTTCTGCTTACAAAACAATTAATAGATGTTTTAACTATAATTGGTACACAGGAAAACTTTTTGTACCAATTAATTTTTTTAATTGGTTAAAAATTTCATTAATTTTTCATTCAATTTTTTATTTAATGACAAGCTTACAAACAATTCAACACAAAAATTTTCCCAATTCACAGAATTTTGCACCAATTAAAGGTTTTAATTAGTTTAAAATACAACTTTAATTTAATTTTTAATTAATTCAATCATTTATTTAATTAAAATATTATTTTATTCATTCTTAATTAAATATAAAGGGTGATTTTGAGGTTTATTTTTTCAATAGGCTTTTTTTTGGCGATCACCTGTAAGTCGTGTCATGCTTGTCATGTTTAGTATTGTTTGGCATTTTATAATGGAAAGACTTACGTCTGAATCGCTTCGCTCTATGGGCTCTTGAAAAGTTCCATGAAGATCCGACGTTTTCGAGGCAAATTTTGGGTCGAAAAGCAAACTGAAGAGATTCAAGAGCTGCCAATTCATCCAGAAAAAACAACGTTTTGGTGTAGTTTGTGCGGCAGTGGAATCATCGGTCCACATTTCTTTTAAAATAGTGCCATTGCGAACGTAATCGTGTTATGATAACCGACTATTTGAAGCCTGAAATTGTATTCGTGATCTCGGTGACATTTGGTTTCAGCAAGACTGCGCCACTTCCCACACATCGCATCAATCAATGGATTTATTGAGAGAACATTTCGGTGAGCACATAAGATCGTGTGATATCACACCGTTAGACTTTTTCCTGTGGGGATATGTAAAGGCTATAGTTTATGCGGACAAACCCGCTTCGATTCAGGCCTTGGAGGAAAACAACACGCGTGTCATTCGGCAGTTACCAGTCGAAATGCTCGAACGAGTCATAGAAAATTGGACTCAACGGATGGGCCATCTGCGACGTAGCAACGACCAACATTTGATAGACATAATCTTCAAAAAATAAATGCCAAAGAATGTTCTTTCAAATGATAATAAACATTTTCCATTAAATTTGAATTTTCTGTGTTTTTTTTATTAAAAAAGTAGGGAACCTCGAAATGGATAATCGAGTCAATAAATTTTTTTGGAGAAAAATTATATTCTGCGTTTGAGCTTTCTCTGGGATGTTACTATCCCATCTATCAGATTGGATTTTAATCAATGGTAATCAATGGCAAGTCTTTGATTGTAGGGAAGGATTCTACTTTTAATTTTACTTCTATGTGTACAGCACTTGCTATTCGTATTCATTCAGTAATAGACCACGCCTGTTGGAGATTAGGGCCGTGGGTCCTACGAAGGACTGATAAGGATGCTTTTTATTTAGTTATCGGTGTTAGAAGTATAATCGAGTTAGAAGCTCTAGATATTCCTAGCATATGGCTTTCAAGTGCTTCGAGTTTTAAAAGATGTTTAATTTATTAAAAATAGAGAAATTTTACTCTAACGAAGTTTTGTGGATTTTAAAAAGTCCTCAGGTTTTTGACGATTTTTTGCAGAATTTGGCGATTACTAATTTTATCTGGTAACTGTAAAAGTGATTTTATATTATACTAGCAGAGCCCGCCACGTCGACAGCGTCCTGATAATATTTTAAGACTTACTTTTATAATGCTTCATATATGGTTTATGTATTATTTTATATAGAGGTACGCATCCCTGGGTAATTACTTAGGAACATAGGCTGTATATAAAATTGTAAAATTATTCTACAGTTCTGTAAGTAGTGTTAAAAATTTCAAAAGATGCCGAGCAAAATTGTGATATTTTTACGACAAACATGTATCCTTTATTTGAACCGATATACTAAGGTACCTCTTCACAAAATTTTATTCAAATTCATCTAGTAGTTTTTAAATGATGCGAATATAGCCCCAGGTATACAAAAAGACAGACAAAAATTCCAAAAAAAATTATGTTTTGTATTTCATTGCGATTACTAACTGTACAAGCAACAAAATTTTCAAAAAATATTTCATGTGCAGAAATGGTCTTGTTACAGTCTTATTATATGTAATAAACAGTTGCATGATCAAGCTCATCTAATTGGTGTGCTCATAAGCTCATGAGGATGTGGTGACTCTCGAACACAAGCAAGCTTACAAAGCTCATGCCTAGAGTTAGATATGTTCGTATCATAAACACAATGAGCTGACCAAGTAAAACGAACTTTCTATACTAGTGAGCACCGTTCTAACGCGTGCTTACTCGAGAGTGTTTTGTTTAGAAGTTGTGCAGAACTTTTGGATAAGGCTGAGTGCATTTTGCTTGCACTACTGATTTTTTGTTTTTATTTCCTAATACCTCAAAATGAACGTAAGTAATGCTCTGTGTTTTTTTTTTTTTTTTGTTTGTACACTGGAATTGTTTTCGTGTTTCACTCAAAGCAAAAAACTGCTGCTCATACTTCTTAAAAATTGCTTATGTAAGCTTTCCAAGCTTATTGCATTTAGCTCGTCGGTCTTCGTTGTTTATTAATGTCCACTCATCGTTTCTCGGGTGCAATGAACAGACATTCAATAAAATATTATAATGAGCGTCTCTGAGCTTCGCTTTTTATGCTCATGTAATGCATACTTTTAGGATTTCTTAAAACTTATCAGGGAAATGTGAGTTTCTACTAGTTTTAAAGCGTTATGAGTTTCCTGGTTCAAATGAATTTTTCTGGAATACCCGGTGTATTTTTATTTTATCTGAAAAATGTATCACTTAATTGAAGTTGGCCCAACTTAGTATTTTAAAGAGTACATAATTGTACTGCTCCCAGATGTTTTAAACGTTAAGCCTACTAATCCTATCTAATCTTACCAAAGACCTTAAGGTCTTATATTTGTTGTTTAAAAAGCCTTTTTGCATCTTCTTCAAAAGGGTTCAATACTTACAAGAACGATTGTGTTGATTCATTACATTTCAAATATTTATGGTGAAGTTTTCGTCATCATTCAAACACGAGAATTGATTTTTTTTGCTCCCTTTGTGCAAAACATATAATGAACATCTTATTGTATTGTATGTCAACTTTTCTTAGCAAGTGTACGGTTGACATTATCAGCTTAATAAAATACAATTTAAATGTTTCTTTTTTATTGCTTTTTTATGACCAAATGATTTTCTAAAAACTTTTTTAAACAACAAATAACAATAAATTTTAATCAGATATCGATGAAAAACATTGAAATTGGATTTCCTATAATTAGAGATAAGCGCAAACAACTATGGATGAGAAGTACTGACGACTTTGTTAGCCTCACAAGATAATTTTTCAAAAAAACTCTTCTTTTAATTTAAACCTTTAAACTCTTGATCTTAATATTTTTTTAAATTATTCAATAACTATATTTTGTTTTAAGTAGATTTAAATTTTTTTTTTTAAAGTCGAAGGCTTTGTTTGGTTCTTATAGTCTTTTTATACTGGGGTCATGGATTTAGTGACATCTCTAAATGAACTCGATTCTCACAACAGTATAACACTGTTTTAGGTTCTCAGCCACGATCAGGGCCTTCGGACCCTGAAAGCCGATAAACTTAGCAAAAGAAAGGAGTTATTTTCTATTTTTGGCTAAATACGGACTAAGAATTAATGTCAGTGAGGTTTTAAGTTTTGAATTTAGACCTTATAGTGCCACGATTCTTTATATTGGAACACCTCGAGTGTTTAAATTTAAAGCGCCGAAGTTGATTTTGAATAAAACACAAATTATTTAAGAAATTATTGTCATTTCTTTTTCTTTTGATAGTATTGGTATGGTTCTATTATGTATGGAACAAAATATCGGTCAAATGGCCGCTCCGACCTCGGCGGCACACATCCATCCAATGCTCCAAATTTTCGATGACGCTAAGACATAATTGAGGTTCTATGCCGTTAATGTGGCGAATTAATTGATCCTTTAGCTCTTGAAGCTCTTAGCTTATCGACATACACCTTTTCTTTCAAATAACCCCAAAGAACGAAGTCCAGCGGTGTCAAATCACATGATCTTGGCGGCCAATTGACATCGCCACCACGTGAGATAACACGGGCACTGAATTTGTCGCGCAAAGAGCTATTGTTTCGTTAGCTGTGTGGCAAGTGGCACTGTCCTGTTGAAACCACATAACGTCCACATCCATATCTTCCAATTCGGGCCATACAAATTTCGTTAGCATCTTACGATAGCGAACATCATTCACAGTAACTGCCTGAACGGCCTCATTTTGGAAAAAATACGGCCCGTTGATGCCGCCAGCCCACAAACCGCACAAAATGGTCACTCTTTGTGGGTGCATTGGTTTTTCGACAATAACTCTTGGATTATCATTCGCCCAAATGCGGCAATTCTGTTTATTGACGAATCCACTGAGGTGAAAATGTGCCTCATCACTGAAGATGATTTTCTTCGAAAACTGATCATCCAATTCATAATAAGCCTGAATAACTTTAACGCGTTGCTCGATTATGTATCTTTCCATGGTTCAAATGGAGTTAGCCTGAAATTGAAAAATTTCAAATTAAATGCAGAAAAAAAACTTGACTTTTAGGTGTGGTTCACATTCAACATCGGCCCTTTTAAATTTAACCAGCCGATATATACTTCAATCCGTTGTCAATTTATTGGTATTAATTCTTTTTAAAATGTTGTAAATTCTGCTTGCTATAGATATGGGCAGTGCCATAGTTTTGAACTTGGACCTTAAAGTGCTCAGAGAGACAACGCCACGATGCTTTGTATTAAAACGCCTCGGGTTAATAACAACTTAAAGCTGTTGCCAATTTCTTGGTATAATTACGGTTTATAATTTTTTTAGTTCTGATTGCTATAGGTATGAGTAGAGTCATTTTTACCATAACGGCACAAAGGGCGTGGAACTAGACCTAGACCTAACGAGATAAAATCAACTAGACGAAAGGAAGGAGCTGAATTATTTTCCATTTTTGGGTAAACAACTACTAAGAATTAACGTCAACATTGTAGAGACTATACTAGAGCTCTAGTGGAGTATAACTTCTAAACTTGGACTTTGTAGTGCTTAGAGTGGCAACGCCACGAACCATTATATTGGAACATCGCGGACACCAAAAAAGATTATTAAAATTTTATTAAAAGTTTCAATTACTTTTTAAATGTTTGCCTATTGCTGGAGGAACATGTAAACTAATAATATTAGGATCTTTAACCATTGCTAATGTGGTAATAGTAAGGATCAGTCCTTACTATTAAAAAGAATTCTTTGACATAAAATGTATGAGTGTTTAATTAAAGCATGTTGTTCATTAACTGTGTGTTTTCATTTTTTTTTTTCTATAAAATATATTAAAAAATAAAATGTTTATTAAAATTAACAAACGATGACAGCAACAATAATTATTGTAATGTACAGCCTGCATGTCTGTCATTTATTTGCTTGTGATTTCATATTAAAACAAAAACACAAAATCCAACAACTAATTAGTTATTGCGTGCATTTATTTCATTTTTTTTTTATTTAAATTTTTTTTGTTTTTATTTTAGTTTATTTTTCATTCTCATTTAATTCTGTTTTTAGTCAACATTTTTGCCACCAGACATTTTAGCACCAATGAGAGGGCAAGAGAAGTGTCTTCTGACTTGAGCTGAAATGTTGTTATTGTTGTTGTGTGCAGGCATAACGTCTAGATTTTTTTTTTTTGTTAATTTAAATTCACCAAAACATTAATAACCAACCAGTGCGACCAGATTTAAAAAAAAATTTTAATGTTTAAATGACTTAATGCAATCCGAAAAAAATTTAATTTGCAGGGCATCACCAAGAATTTGTTTTTTTAATTTTAGGATTAATATTATGTAAGTCTTGGTAAGACTTTGTGGCAAAAGTCTCATTTTTTAAGAGTGAAAATAAAAAGAAACGTATGGAGACTTGCCTGTGCTTAAAATAAAATAGAACATACGAAGGGAAGTCCCATATGGTATCGACTGCTCATCTCCATATCGCTCATGTTAATAAGAGCGCACTGAACAAGCTGAGCAGCGTTGTATTTTATGCTTTTATAATTTTGAAAAACTTGATTTTTTACGGTTTTTTTTCACATTATTACCCGCATAAGCAAATATGCTTGTAGGTTTGAGTTTCCTTTTAGAACGCTCATCACTTTACTTGTTTAAATTTAACAAACTTCTTGTTTTATCCTCTATGGGCTAGCACAATTTAATAACTCAGCCGTCGTAGCGTTAATCGATTTCGCTAAGTTTACTTCCTTCTTTATTTTTTTGTAATCTGGTTCAGTCTTTAAATTAACTATCTCTGTTGCTATTGCTTTATTTGTTATTTGGCTGTCCGTAATGATATGATATGGGGTGGTTAAAAGTGCCAAACGCGTAAACGAAAGACCCTACTGGTTCGAATAACGGCAGACAAAAATCTCATTGCGGTGTTCTAGTTTTTAATTAAAAGGCCTAACAGCCCTCCTCCAGATAATCCACCCAAAAAGAAATTGAGCAAAATCCCCTGACCATCCAGCTCAGGCAGAACATTAAAGAAAAAACAGCATAACATAGACTTTCAGGAAGCGACATGGCCACCTGCAGGGATAAAATAACAAATGTTCAGCAAAGACTCCACAAAGTGCAAGAACCTGCACTGGCACTACACAATAATATGGTGGCGTTGTTTCTAGGCAATGACAGATGGCAGCCTGGGGCAGGCTACAGAAGACTAAATCATATAGTTAGTTGGAAGAAGATAAAGATTAAGAAGCAAAAAAAAAACAGAAGCGGCAAACCATGTAATATGGAGATGCTTTGTGAAAACCCTATGCTGGAAAGAGGAGTAACAGGCAAAAAAATAATGTTAATATCTGTCGAACTTGTTGTATTACTGATCACTTAATATACTCCGCTATTGAGCGGACTTCCGGAAATATCTATTTGAAATCAGTGCTGCATAGTTAGCTGGATTTTCAATACGGGCACTCGAACGAAAATTTTCGCAAAAGTGGTAACCATCATACTGATTTCGTTTATGCAAACGTTCGCACATTTCAAACAAATCTATATTGTGAACTTTGTCAATGATTTTGTACATGTGGAAAACGGTTAAATTCATTTATCCAAGGGTTGTCACTCGAATAAAAATGATCAGAGAATAATCGTATTCGTTCATATTGAGCAGTACAAGCATTTCGGCTACCAGATACTTTGTCAATGAAAGCCGGAAACTAGTGCGACAATTGCGCAAACTTCGTTTCTTCAGTGGTATTTGATTACATATAACCGACCGTGTTTTTGCATAGAAATGTTGATGTCCTTATTCACGATAGGCTAAGTGGAGATAACCAGAGTTGGTGAAATAAATAGCTGATCTGGTTTGGCTTACTGACTGCCCTAAATAGGAAAATGGTAACACCGGAGCCGGTATTTTTAGCCCAAATTTTCAATGGGCCATTTTCATGGGCAAATATTCAACGTTCCTTCAACTGAAGAATAATCCATCCTTACATGTGCAGGAAATGTTAAAGGAGAAAGAAAAAAGGCAGCCAAGCCATGAGGGTCGAGAAAGGGCGGACAGTTTCGCCAACGTAGGGGCCCGGTACAGATTTATATCTTCTGGTTATACTAAGGAGACAATTTCCTCTATTAAAGCAGAGTTTTCTCAAAGGTCGGACAGGATTCCTAGCCATGAGGATTGTGGGTAGGCGCACCGTGCAGATGTATAGGATCAGAACCCTTGGTTCCTGTATCGAAGCAAAGTTTTCGCAAAATTCGGACAGGGCTACTCAAAAAGAATGATTTAAAGCTACTTACCATCCCGCCTGGATATTGTGGTTTTAGATACCATCAATATATGTACATAAAGAGATACTATGATAAGAATTTAAAAGTACTGTGAACTGCACGATGACACTTCGTGTCGCTCCGAGAGATGTGAGTGAGCTCCCACCGGATAGGCTTTATGCGTAGCCTAGAAGTTATTCTGTGAACACAAAGGATGTACAAAAGATCTTTGGGTCGCGGTACTTAGGGCCTATGACTTAATAATAATAAAATTATTCGACCAAAATTAAATTCGTATAATTGTCAATTTTAATACCATGTATGTACTTCTATCTTTGATTTCTTTAGAGTTTTTTTTTTTTGGTAACTAGAGGCACTAATTAAAACGCAAAGCGCTGAAAATTTTCAGAAATTTTTTTTTATTATTAAAATGGTCACACTATCCACACCAAGCGAAACTAACCAACAGAGAGTCAAGCAAGCACAAACTCATGCATTTGTACCGAATGATAGACAGTCTAGTGCAATTATGGAAATAAGAAGAAATATGTACATATTAAAAAGCAACAGCCACAATAATTAAAATAAAACTGAAACAAACCAAGTTTTTTTCTTCATAATTTGTTTTAAAATACAAACTTGTTTTAGTTTCTTTTTTATTAGTTCAACGCGAACTTTAGTATAATAAAAAAAAAAAACAAAAAAAATGACGACGACATACCAACAAATGAAATAAAATATAATTTTTATTGACATTACTGACCGTATTGTACGTATTGACGTCTGACACCTTTATTTGGGTATAAAGTATCGAAACAAACAACAACAACTGCAGCAGTGAGAAAACAGCAGAACCAGTTAAACAAAGCATTTAAACCGATTTGGATTTCCATCAATGAATTCAGTGCTCGCCCACGTAATATTTTATAATTATGAATTTTGTTTGTGATTTCTTTTATTTGTGTATGATTTGCCTCACTGGACCATTGTTGCCAACTTTTTCCACAAAATTTGTACTAAAAAACGCTAGAAACCATTATTTTTTTAGCGGCAATTGAATTGAAAAAAAAATAGCTAAAAATATAAAAATTACATTTAAATTATAGTATACAGTATAGTTACTTAAATTTTAAAGCGATTTCTGTTCAGTAGATTATGCCATTAAATTATGGATATTATTCGATTGTATTATGACTAAAGGAAATAAAAAAAAATTAAAGAAAATTATTCAGGTAATCGACAGTTTGTCGCATTCTAGGCAAACTTGAAAGTAATTTTATCAGATATAGGAACGATTTATTCGTCTCTGAGAATTAAACCTTTCCCAAACAACAACAACTTGTAAAATTTTTTTTAGAAAATTAAGTTAATTTTTATTACAGTTCTATTTTCAACGTTTATTAATAAAGCCATTCTAAATGGTTATGTGATCAAACAGAATTTGGAATGTTGAAAATCCTCACAAAGTTTTTAAGAACCTATTGCCCTCAGGCTTTTTTTGTTACAATACAGTTGCAATTAAATTCAAAATTGTAACTTAATTTTATACAAGTAGTAACTAATATCATTTGCTGAAGTGACACAAATGCAACCCGCAAACTTAAAGACAAGAACACTTACTTGTCTACTGGAAAACATCCAGATAAAGTTGTTGTTTTGTTTACATCTCGTCCTGCTGGAGTAATTCGTCCCATATATTTATGAAAAAATAAGATTATTTTTGTGCTGTTACTTACGGTATTCGATACAATTTGTAAATGTTTTAAAAAATACCATGTCACCTACCACATAGTCACCGTAGCAATCGATTTATTGGAAATAAAATTTTAACCCAGACAATGAAATTTTGTAGTTAAGCTTGAGTTTGTTCTATTCCTTCGAAGAAAGAATAAATTAAATTACAAATTAGGTGATATTTTTAAAGCAAAAATGGGAAAGTTTAATTTTAGACCCGAGCAGAGCGGAATGCATATCTACGTCCGTCATCAACACTCTTCGTATCTATCTACTTTGGGTGGTACTTAGTTGTAATCATCATATTTTTAACCAACCAACCCCAGATAAAGGAATACGAGAAAACTTGTATTCAATTATCAATCGTCAGTTGGTTACCACCTAATATTTGTTGTTGCTTCAGCCAACCTTCGATTAGCAATGAAAGCTACTTTTGTTTATTAGTTTTAAGATGGTAAATATTAAAGTAAAAATATTCAACAAGAGGGAAGTTTAAGGTAGTGGTAGACTTTAATATCTTTATTATCACCTAATTTGTAATTTAATAATTTCTTTCTTAGAGAGAATAAAAACGAACTTAAGCTGGACCATAAAATTTCATTGTATGTAATATAAATAGTTCGACTAATAAAATGTAATATTTTAACCCCAAGCTAGTTATTTAGCACTTACATATAGCTTATTTTAACTTTAAAAAAATACACTAAACGTGCTATTGCTGATAAGTCGTGGTTATCGCATGAAAGATATAAGAACCACAAAGCACGAAAATAATTTTTAACTGTCACTCTGTACAAAAAAAGTTTTTGCTCCCCCCAGCAAGATTACTTTGTTCAAATGTATTGGATATTTGACAAAATTTGTATCTCTTAAAATCAACTTAAAAATCGCTAGAATTCCCGCTTTCCGCTAAGAGACCATTTTTCCCACGATTGGCATTGCAAAAATGCTAGATTTAGCTGCAAAATCTCCAAATTAGCAACAGTGCGCTGGACCGTCAGAACTCTCTTTAGGTTTTTTAGAACTCATATTGAGTGATTTTTTCTCTTTTTAACCGACTTCAAAAAAGAAGGAGGTTATCAATTCGTCTGAATGTTGCTTTTTTTTTTATGTTTGTGCCTTCAGAACTCGGTCATTTCTGAACCGATTTTAAAAATTTTTGCGCCATTAGAAAGGTTATGGCTACAGATTGGTCCCATTTTAAAAACAGTTTAAAAGTTTAAAAATTAAAGGGTGTCCCCATACAACATACATGTTTTTTACGTGTATTATGAAATTTGTAGGTCACCCATTTAAAATTAGAAAAAAGTGCGTATCACTATAGCTCCCAATAACAAAAAGTAATTAAAAAAAAAATTAAAAATTAAAGGGTGACCCCATAGGTGACGTAATTTCACCTTTATGGTCCTATCTTTTGAACCGTTATAGACAAACAATTGAAAGTTGCACAGAATGTTCGTTACTATGTCTATTATAATAAGTATAAATATTTAAAATTAAAAATTAAAGGGTGTCCCATTAGTTGGTTTATTTTGATATATATATGGCCAAACTTTTGAACCGTTATAGACAGACAGTTGAAATTTACAAAGAACTTGTATTGCTAAGTCCGCTAAAATAACAAGTGTAAAATATGAATTTGGAAATTAAAGGGTGTCCCAATAGTTAATGTAAAAGTGATATATATGGCCAAACTTTTCAACTGTTATAGATAGACAGTTGAAATGTACAAAGAACCTATATTGCTTAGTCCGCTATTACAACAAGTATAAAATTTGGATAAATTAAAGGGTGTCCCAATTATTGATGTAATTTGACCATTATGTCCTCATCTTTGGAACCGTTATATACAAACACTTGAAAAATAGACAGAGTGTTCACTACTATGTCTGGTATACAACAAGTATAAATATTTAAAATTGGAAATTAAAGGGTGTCCCAATAGTTGATGTAATTTGATGTATATGGACACAAAGTTAAATTTTACAAAGAATCTGTATGACAAAGTTCTCTTTAACAAGTATTTATATTAAAATTTGAATTTAAAGGGTGTCCCAATAGGTGACGTCATTTGATATATATGACCCTATCTTTTAAATAGTTATTGACCAACACTTAACAATTAGACAGAATGTCCATTACTATGTGTGTTAAAATAAGTATAAATATTTAAAATTATAAATTACAGGGTGTCGCAATAGTTTATGTAATTTGATGTATATGACCAAACTTTTAAGCCGTTACAGACGACGGTTGAAATTTACAATGAACCTGTATTGCTACGACCGCTATAACAAGTATAAAATTTGAACTCGGTAATTACAGGGTGTCGCAATAGTTAGTGTAATTTTATGTATATAGCCAAACTTTTTATCCGCTGTATACAGACAGTCGTTTGGCATTGGTTTGACCTGAAAAAGCACAGAACCCTGGGGTCTTGTGCCCCTATGTACTCCGGAAGTACTGCTCCCCAGGTAGAAAATCGACTGATATTTGTTTTAGATTATTGAATTCAAAAATTAGTTTTTTTATCTGAATTGACAGTTTGTGCAATGACATTTAAAAAATCCCGCTACAATCTTCCTCGAATATAATATAATAATTGTATAATTATCGTCTTAAAGAAACATGATTTTAAGTTTGTCTGTTTTGAAGTCGGTTTTTTTTGCAAGAATTATATTTAATAAAAATAGTCAAATTACAAATAAGAATTTAAAAATAATTTAATACAAAATCCTAAATTTCTGATATTAGTCATGTGATGGTAGCAGGTGGCATGCACCGTTTCAAATTCTTGCCACGCCCAATACTTATCATTTAAATTATATTGTAAAAGCAACTTGGTTCTCATTTTGGTCCCAGTACTTTTAACGAACAAAATGTTTATGTTTTTGTGCGGATTAATCATTACCTTTTTAGATGTTTTAACCACTTTTTATGTTTAAATATTAAATTTGTTAAATTTATGAGTTTGTCCCTTTTGACATTAGCTAACAATCATATAACACATTTATTGGTTATTTTTATTTATTATTTAGTTTAACAACATTTTTTAAGTGTTTCCTTTTGTAATAATTTCTGCTGCTTTTTATTAAAAAAAAAAAAAAAACAATTGACAATTGACATTTATTTAATAGTTCCTTAATAAAAATACAATTGAAATGCCTAATTAAATTTAATTACGTGTTCCCAGCTCTGGCCCTAAAGATACGTAGTACTTATTTAACCAGTTATTTTGCATTTAGTTGCTTTTCTTTCCCAATGGATGTTTTATTACTCAAATTTTGTTTTATTGCTCTCATTTAAATTCTACTTTAAATTCATAATTTAATATATGCAAACATGTGCTAGTGTGTACGTGTATAAAATCAAATCTTGTTTGTCTCTTTTTAAAATTTTATTCGCGACTAGCTGTGCCCGCCACGTCGTAGGCGTCCTGACAATATTTTGTTCGATTTTGTTTTGACAGTAATTCTGCACCAAATTTTAAAACTCTTACTTTGTCAATGCTTCAATTATGGTTTATGTATTTACTTTATATAGAGGTACCCATTCCTGGGTAATTACTCAGGAACAAAGGCTTTATGTGAAATTCTAAAGTTATTATAAAGTTCTGCAAATGGTGTTTAAAATATCCCGCTTTTAAAATTAAAAGGTGCTGTCAAGTTTGCAGTACCTTTAAATCGGTAAAATTGCGTACTTTCACTACTTTTTCTCTATTTTCTCTCAAAAATTTTTATGGAAACAAATTTTATTATGAAAAATATATGAATAAGTATATTTGAACGGATATACAAATAAAGTACCTCCTCAAAAAATTTTATTAAAATTCATCCAGTAGTTTTTACGTGATGCGTACACAGGCAGACAGACAGGCAGACTAAAACTCGATGAATTGCTGTTTTGTATTTCAATTCGGTTACTATCTGCACCAGTAGCAAGAAAATTAAAAAAGAAAAATATTTCATGTACAGAAATGTTCCTGTTACAGTTTTATTATATGTAGAGATGTATAAATTTTATAAAGTGGTGTTCTATTAAAATCTGGACGTGTTGTATGTTGGTAAACATCAGGCCGCATTTGCTTGCAATTGAAAACTAGATTAGGTTAGCGTTGGGGTGGGGTGGGTGTCTGTTGACCGAGTACTACCTCTCCGACACACTTGGATTAGTAGGTTCATTTTCAAACATTGTAGAACAAAAGATAGATTGTAGAAAGTAAATGATATACTTATTATTTCTTCATTTATATGGGACAGTAACACTCTCCTTACCTCTGTACATATCGCCCAAAAATGAAATGTCCCATTAAAAAAGAGCACTATTACAGAGATGTCCCTTCTGGCTATCAAGGGTCCTGTAGCTTAAACAGTTAGCACATCTGCTACTAAGCATGTTTGATGGCTTGAGACGCGACAAACCATAAACAGATATGTATGTATTAGTTGTTTTGTATTTTTACTAGTATATGTCACTGCGCTCTCCTTCGCCGGTATTACTCTACGCACTAAATCGTCGGCGAAGTGAAATATTAATAAAATAATTAATAAAATATCTATATACAGTTTTAAAACTGATGTGCCTACTTGAAGCAAGAGGCGCTGCAACACTGTTCTAAAACTAAAGATGACGTGCAATCTCTACGCATTTATTTCACCACCTGTCTTACCTTTACTTTATTCTTTTCCAAGGCGAATTCATAACAGGTAAATTCGAGAGCTCATCTTCCAGTGTCAAAATGTACTAACATTTTTTATTTTGACATCCAAAAATAATTTATACAAAAACTAAATGTACGTATTTTTATTACATAGTAATACTGTTTTTTCGCCGCAAGTCTAGCTTGTTATTGTCCCATGATTCCTTTCCAAAAGGAAGTAATCAACAGGTAGGCATGATTACCTAAGTGTTCTCTTTAAAAAAGCACAAGCGTCCGTACCCCTCACGTTCAACCGGACCACACTTATCTAGCAATTCTCCATCAACCTTATATTTGTTACCAAGTTTGGCAAGCTTATCCACCCTAAGGTTTTATTTATGTTGGCAAAATTGCCCTGTAAGTTTCGAAACTCACAATCTTGTGCGATTTGGAACCTGTATATCCCTATAAATCTTTAAATGGCGAGCGCTTTGTATAGAGATGTCCGTAGATCTTACTACTTCAGAATTAATATTCTGCAAGAATGCTAGACATTAGACGAGGCAGCAAAAAATCATCCTCATATGGGTGCGTGCACACGAAACCAATATAATTTACTTCCCAACTAAGAAAAGGCCTGGAGTGATACCTTTTTCTCAGCCTACAAGCAATAAATTAAAGTTTCTATTTACAATCTGACTTACAGTGACATTTAGTGAAGGCCAAGTCCTCTTCCACCAACTTAATGCTTGCCTGCATTTGGAGCATTTACCTCCTACCGACCTTTACCTGTTCCAAATTTGAAGAAATGTTTAGAGGGAGTCGTGTAGGGAAGTAATCTCTGAAACAGGTGTCTATTTTAAGAACTTTATAAACTCATATTTTTCAGATGGACTAATACTTCATTTTCGAACTGTAGCAGCCAAACTTTCAAATTTTATACAACAATGAGGTGTAATGGATGTTTTAATTTTTTCGGTACCTACCCGTTAGCCGGATGCAACAATAGAGCTAAATTCAAAAATTTCCCAAATTTCACGTCACCTTTTTAAGCTTTTATTATTGTCATTATCCGTTTTAATAATGTTTTAATTCGTAGACAAAAAAAACAACAACAGTAATAAAAAGAAATCAAAAAAGCAAATAAAATCTAACAGCAAAAAAAAAAAAATAAAAAACCATTTGAAAAACAACTCATGTGATGATGTTGATGATGAATACACGTAATAAAAATTAATGAAATCAAAAACAAAAACAAAACAGAATCTTAATCAACATTTTATTCTGTTCTTTCAAAGTCGTTTTCTGTTTATTCACATGTGTGGGCGGGCGGTCGAACATTTAAATGTTAATCAATTGCTTGTGACTGTTTAGTTGTCAGTTGATGTATTTAAGCGTAAACAATTCATTCTTGTTTTAATATTTCTCTCTGTGTGTCTGTCTGTCTTCTAAAACTAATGTACAATGGACGAACCAAAAAAGACAAATATATAAGAATATAAGACAAATATAAAACAAAATGTAAATAACAGAAAAGGAATCACGTTCGTATTGTCTACAAAATAATTTTTTTTTGTACACGAAATAAAAATGTTGCACAAATTAAAGGTTTTAATTAATTTAAGATGAAAATTATAAATTATTATTTTTTTAATTAGAAATTGAAAAAAAATTTTTTTTGGAACTAAATATAACCTTAAAACACAGTTTTTCTGTGTATGTTGAAGAAATTGTTTGTATTTAAATTTGTTTTAAACTAAAATTTTCAAATACATAATTATCAACTAGATTATTATCAGAAATTACATTTAATGAATTAAATATAAAGTTCATACAGTAATGTGCCAAACAAAAGCAACAAACTACAAATTTTGCTGTTGTTATACCTTTCGGTGAAGACCATTTGGTACGGTTGGCGAGCGCTTACAATAGTGAATTTTCAACTTTTCTTTATTTTTTTTCCATACTAGCTGTGCCCACTTCGTCAGCGCCCTTGCAATATTTTGTTTGATTTGCTTTGAAAGCAATCCACACCAAAGACCCTTACGTTTTTTTTTTGAGAAGTGAGCCTGAGTGATAGGCAATTAATGCCTATATTAACTGTGTTACTTCCTTTAGAAACGGATATTACTAGATAAGACAGATGGTTAGTGTGATAGTAAAGCTTCGCTTATGGTAACACTGCAATTTCAAGTTGTGATTATTTTCGCCGGCGATTTAGTGCTAAGTGGTAATACCGGCGAAGCCATTTTTAGTTCCGCCTTAAACTATGCTGCATATCAGTTTTTGTACTTTTTACGTTATAAAAAATAAAGTATGCATATCCGGTTAGTTCAGCCGCGTACTTTCGCTGCTTTCCCTCGACCTTCTCTGGGAAATAAGATATCCTTTATTGGGATCAGGATACTCAGGTATCTCCTCACAAAATTTTGTTAAAATCCATCCAGTAGTTTTTACGTGATGCGAACGTAAAAGAAAAGCAGACAGACAGACGGACGAAAATGAGTTACTATTTTATTATATGTATATAGATTGTATCTAAAAATATAGTTGAACTAAGAATAAATTATACTTAAACTAAATTGTACTTAAATAGGTCCAGCCAGTGCTGGGAAAAAATTTATTTTGACGGTTGATGTCATCATTGTGGATTCATCTCTCATTCATTCATCCAAAAAGAGATACTCCCTTCTTCTTAGTCGAATGTTAGGGGCCAACATGTTTTAATCTATTTCAAGCTTTTTTAAATATTTCAATTCATGTTTCACGATTTCTGCTTAAACCAATGGCACGTTTAAAATGTTTGAATTTTTATCAGCTCCCTGGGCTCCTGTTATCATTTTCAATTACATTTTACGCCTTTGCCTTTTTTCCAAGTTTGAAGCTGAGGTAGTGCCAATAACGGAATCCCATAACACCATATTGGTTTCGGGATCGATTTGTGCAGAGTTTCTGCTTTACACTTTCCAACCCGTTCAATTCACAGCTCAGTGAATACAAAGTCTATGCAGAGCAATTGCTATGTTTTTGGCGCTTAGAAGTGTTTGACATATCATTATTATGTTGTGTTGCTATGAATTAATTAAGTCCTAATTTTACAGTATTTACTTAACTAATGACTATGGTTTCACCAATGCTTTTTTTACCTTTCGTTAAACCCTCAAATTCCATTATTTGTCAGTTACAAAAGTTAATGCTTTAAAAAATATTTTTTACACTATTTTTTGGGAAAACTGTTGCAAATACCATGTTAGTGCATGAACTTGGGCCTAAGAGTATCTAAATTTTATATTTTTATTTAATTTTGTAATAAAAAAAAATGATTATATGTTCTTTCTTTCTAGATCGAATCAACTTTAATATATTTATTAATAGATGAAATATACGAGTACAACTAAAAAGTAAGTAAAAATCAATAAGTATTTGATATTAATTTCCATTTTTTTAAAATAAAAAATCAATGTTTGTTTCATAGTATTGTCCAATTGTATTGGGATCAGGTTACTAATGTACCTCCTCACAAAATTTTGTCAAAATCCATCCAGTAGTTTTTACGTGATGCGAACGCAAAGAAAAGCAGATAGACAGAAGGAAATGAGTTACTATTTTATTATATGTATTATATGTATAGGTTTTACCTTCCTGACTATTTTCATTTTTGTGTGACACATTCACATTTCTCGGTCTCTCAGACCGATTTCAAGGATTTCTCGGTATCTCAAAACTATTCTAAAGTTTTCAAAACCTGTGCAGTGATCATATTTAACAAACTAATCTGAAATAACTGAAGTAAGAAAAAAAACAAAATTAAATTTTTGTAGCTCACAGCATCAATTTATATTTCATCACAATAATTTGGCATTTTTGATCCTAGACCTAAGATAAAAATAAAAAAAAAATTCATTCACAAAACACAACATTTATAAAATGTTGTTTTTCTATTAACATACATATATTTTAGAAGTAAACAAAAAAATAAAATGACTTAAAAAAAACAGGAACACTAAAAAAAATAATTTCAAAATGCTTAAAATATATGCCTCATTATGAGGTTCGTCTTTGTAAATTTCAATCAGTCGTTAGAGCTTGTAGCTCGATTCAGCGTCCTGTAAATCTTCAACATCACTTTCCTCTGAGTCTTCTTGTTCAGTATCAGTGTTTGCTTCATACACATCAATATTATCTTCGTATTCAGTACCACTTTTCACATCAGAATCTAGATCTGAATCGATTTCATTCAGAATAGCTCTTATGCGCTCAATATCTGTCATATCTAACGAAAATCTCACGATAATTAACTTTGAACATAATTCTTTTATTAAATCATATAAACTGATCTCTAATTGTCCATTTTCATCTAAAAATTTCCAATTTAGCAAAACCAGCTTAACTATCGAAAATGTGACACTTAACTATAAGTCGGTCTCACAGACCGTCTGATTAGCAATCACCGGTACAACACTTTAACTCAAACGCACTTGTTACACTTAACGTGGTATAATGAGAAATAATGAAGATACTGAGAGAATGATGGTGTTGCAATTTTTTGTTTTCGTGAAATTAACACAAAAGTGTTTCATTTTTTGACGATATATGTTTCGCCAAAACGTGACGAACAAAAACAAACTTGAATTGTCGATAGTTTTTATTTTCTTGTTCTTTTTCTGTTTTTTTGTTTTCTATTCATTTACTTATTTTTTTTGATGAGTTAAAAAAAAAATTTTTTTTGTGAATTTTTGGTGAAAATGTGATATTTTTGTGAAATTTCGATTGTTTAGTAAAATTCTTAGTTTTTCGTAATCTAATCGCTTTTTAGTGTAACAAAAAACCAACAATAACAATATGGAAAATACGTAAGAAAAGTAAGGCGCTCACCTTTTTTGACGATATCTTAAACATACATATATAGAACGATTTAGCTGAACTAAAATATCTTGTCTATAGACAAGATATTTTAACTAAAACATAAAAATGTGATTTTTGGTCAAACTTAATTCTTTTAGCTTTATCAAACTTTTTTTTTCGATTTTAATGAAATTTACACATACCCACCAAACCAAATGTTCCGATTTCGTAAAGAATTCGTAACGACTGTTGGAAAAAATCTTCTGATTTAGGAACCGAAATATTAACGAAATAGTAACTATTTTTATATGAAAGGGTTGACATAACTTCGCAACGATATTTAGTTACGAAATCATAACGATATGTAGTTACAAAATCGCATCTGTATGTAGGTACAAAATCGCAACCATGTGTAGTTACGAAATCTCATCGATATGTAGGTACGAAATCGCAGTAACATGTTTTCTGTGAGTACCTCGCTATAAGTTAGATCTTTGGTTTCGGAAAGATAAGTGAATATAATGATTAGTTAATGATTTGGTATTCAAGGCAGTACTTTACCGTAATCAATTCAATTTTAAGTGTCCATCTTGCATATATTAATTATATTTCTTTTTTAATTATGTAATACAATTTAGGTTTTTATTTACTTACATATAATTCAAGGTTTTTTTTATTTTTTTTTTTTAATTGTTCAGACGAACAACCGAAATATCTTAACGAATTCGTTACTTGTCGTATCTGATTTCATACAAACTACCGAAATGTAATTCGTTAAAACAAGACTGATTTTCGACAAACTATCGAAATGTCTTAACAAATTCCTTAAGACAATTCTGACTTCATAAAAAATCGAAACTCTACATACATACTCATACATACATACATAATTACATACATTACTCGCCTTTTTTGTACAAAAATCTAGAATATGTTTATCGGAGATAACTTAATATAGAAAGGCCCTAACTAGTTTTTTTTTTGCATATTTGGATAGATGATCTTCTAATAGAAAATTGAAAATAAAAAGAATTGTTGCAGTATTAAAACGCTAGGAGAATTTAATCAAACATTGCATTAAAAAATTATACGCGACTACAAAAGAAATTTTTATTAAGTTTTTTCCTTATAAAAAATTGTCATATGAAAAATTAAAGTGGTACCCTGTTCAGACATAAGCCTTAATTGCGCAATTAGAGAATTTACACAATTCAACTCAATTTACATTCGAGAACTTAATTACTAAATTGAACATTAATTACTAAATAGTACATAATTGCGACACTAATTGAATAAAAAACGAAATGTAACCCTGCTATAACTCTACTATGAATTATGTTCAGTGAGAAAAATTGAGTTCAATGCATGTCACAATAGGATTAGATAGTAGCTTTACTACAACAACATAACGCAAATGTATTTTGGGGATTGAAATTTAATTTTCAGATGTCAAAAAGAGCTTACTAAAATCAAAAATTACAAAGCAGATTGCGGTTTTTACTTTTAAATTCTTTTATTTGTATCAAATAAACTCGCAACATTTTTTAAAGCGCAACTTATATAAAGTTTTTCAAAACAAAAACAAATCGAAAAATTGTATACGTGAATAATAAAAACAAACAATGTTTTTTAGCTGTCAAATACTAATTGGTTAAACTTAATTGAGCATGTGTGAACACTAAATTAAATTGCTCAATTAAGATTAAATTGTCTCAATTAAGAGAACATGTCTGAAAACGGTTTTTTCTTGTAGAATTTGACGATTTTGTACTAATTTTATCTGGCAACTATAAAAGTGTGAATTTTCGATATTAAAAGCGTGCTTTTAGGGTTTATTAAAATTTACTTTTTTACTTTATTATACCTAATAATTTATTATTGGTTATTGTAGCGGTCATAGTATTACACACATACTCTGAAATTTTAGAAATAAAAGTTTTAACAAAAGATTTATTTATTTATATGTTAATAACTTTATATTTGTGTTCTCGGGCAGAACGACCTGTTACTCTCTGCCCGATTTTTAAATTTGACCGTTTTGCTAGTCTCTGACTTCACCTAGATGCTCAGTGCTAACATTTACTGTGTCATGTTAATTTTCAATTTCAATTAGGTTTGTTGGTAAAAATAATTATATTTTGTATTGTCTTAACTTAACAAAATTAATTTTGTATATAAAATTTTTTTAATTTAAAGGTTCTTTAAATCTTAACTCTAAAAAACAACTACAATAAAATAGTAACTCATTTCCGTCTGTCTGTCTGCCGGTCTGTCTGTCTGCTTTTCGCTTATGTTCGCATTACGTAAAAACTACTGGATGGACTTTAACAAAACTTTGTGAGGAGGTACCTTAGCATCCTGATTCCAATATAGGATACTTTTTTTTCCGCAAAAATATTTTATTTCCAAGATAAAGAAAAAGCAGTGAACTTAAGCAGTTATTTTAGTAGTAAAGTCAATACATAAATCATAACTGAACCGGTAGTGCAATTCACTAACTTTTAACGATCTAACACTCTTTAAATATATCAACATGTTAACCTATGTTTAACAAATAAAAAATAAACAACAAACAAAAATAAATGGCAATACTGCTAAACAAAATGTCAAAATAGCGAAAAGAACTAAGAGGAGTGAAAAATAATAAACAAAATATACAAAACTTTCCACCTAAATGCTTAAATTTTTGTTTTTTTATATTTTATTTCTTAAAATTATTTAAATTCATTTTTATAAGGTAAGTAAGGGCGGTATTCATAAAAAATATTTGTATTTTATAAAAAGTTTATAAAACAAATTTTCATACAAAATTTGATCAATAAACCTTTTATAACGCAAAAATATTGTTTATGCATATGGCCCTAATTATTTAGAATATTTTGATAAAGTAAACGACACAAAAATAGTTGTAGTTAAATTAACAATACTCGACTTGCTAAGAAAAACAGCTGATTTATAACAACATCAAATGTTATTAAAAAGCATTACTGAATAGCAAAGTCTTCCGTTTTGTTGTTAAATTTTTTTAACGAGTCCCGAATCGTTAAAACTGAATAGTGAATTGCACTACGGATATGCATACTTTATTTTTTATAACGTTAATACATAAACTGATATGCAGCATAGTTTAAGGGGGCACTAAAGATCTTTGGTGTGAATTGCTTTCAAAGCAAAATCGAACAAAATATTGCAAGAACGCTGACGAAGTGGCGGGCACAGCTAGTTTATTAATAATAAAAAAATTGTTTGTTCTCTTTAAATGATTTTATAATAGACTTTTTCTAAATACTTACTTCTTTGTTCATCAATTAAAAAAAAATGTTTTTAAATTGAAAAATTTACAAGCAATTTTTTAACTTAATCTTTTACATGAGTAATTTAAAAAGCCTTTTGTTGTCATCCATCAGAACTGTGCTACAGCTTAATACGAATATGAATCCAATAATTCGTAAGTAGCTTTTTGAATATATTATAACTTGGCAATAATTAAAGTTGGGATATTATCTGAGAGATAAGTAGTATTCATTATATTATGTATATGGGTAATTCCATGTTCAAATCAACAAAAAAAATTGTTTTCAAATTTACCACTCCCGATTTTATTGAATCTTTTTTATATGCGTAAAAACATACGGAAATTGAAATTAACAAAACAATATCTCAAACATTTTAGTAAAAATTTTTTTTTAAATGTAAGAAAAAATCAGATAGAATATATTTAATATTCGAGCGCATATGAAAAAAGCGATATTTTTCTATTTTGATAACTGTATAGCTAAAAAATTGTAAGAGATAAAATTTTTTAAAAATTATAACTGGGCTCAGGGAAACAAGGATTATAAATAAATAAAATTTCAATGAAAATGAATTACCCATATACAGTATTTATAAGTATAATTTTAGCTAAAAGTTACCGATTAGATGTAATAATAAATAATAACTATAGGTCACTTTGTTTCCGATTCTGAAACGATGTGGTGTATTATTATATTGCAAATTTTACAATTTTTTAACCACAAAAAGTGCCGCCTCCTTAAGTGCATTTCCTTGATTCCTCAAAATCTGATGTACGAACTTATTTATTCAAACAAAAATAATTTAAACTATTTATTTTATTCTTTAAATAATAATTTAAAAATTTTCCATCTCGTGTTATCATCTCTTATATATATTCTACACGTGTTTTTTTTGACATTTCCGTTTTCAATGTCATGGTTTTTATTGTTTAAATTTCAATATCTGTTTTCATTTTGTCTGCTCAACACTCTTTATACTTGAAGGAGCTTTCGTAGTGAGACGTAACTTGAGGTGAGCATATACTTTTGCTTGTGCAATTTCTTTGAACACAGATAATAACAAGTGTTTTATTATCTATTGTTTAAATTTGTTTCATATAATTGTTGTTGTTTTATTTACAATTAAAAACAGATAATTTTGTTAACGAGCAATTAACAAAATTCTGACTAGAGATGACGTCTGTCTGTCTGTCTGTCTGTGTGTGTTTGTTTTAACTTTGCACGATCTCATCTCTGTTTACTACATCATTTAACACGACGGTTTATCAGTTTGAGGTAAATGTAACCTCTATCTGTTTTTCAGTGATTTATTTAAACTTGGAAGACTGATAATATTGCAAGTCATTATCAAAATTATTTTTCTCAAACTTGAAATCTTGTGCAAGTCTTTAAATGATTTCAGTTAAAAACTAATAAATAAATACATTAGTTTAGTAATTTGATTGGAGCATCTTATATTTTTTTGATTATTTTTTTAAGTTGCTTAAAAAATTTAGAAGGTATCAAATGATACCATCAGACTTAGCTAATTGTGTACAGTTTGAAGGCCACATTATTCATTAGAAAGAAGTCACTAGTAAACACATATTTATATGTTTGAAAAACTTTAAGTGTTACTCAGACCCATTAAATGGAAATATACTTCATAAGGAATCTATAAGTATTTTTTGCACATATTGCTCCTTTAATGGAACATAGTCTTATCTCAAAAAAATTAAATTTTGAAATTATGTAAGAAAATGTTTACCTTTATACCTTCTTTATCTGTAAAATAAATTGAAGAAATATCTTTCAAGCTAATACGAAGTTATACATAAGCATTTGTTATCAAAAGCATTGAGCAGAATTGGATTTTTTTTTAGATATGACTATGCTGCACTAAAGGAGCTATATGAACTTTACATACATTTCTTAATTACTTCTACCTGATTTTCCAATGGTTTAATTGGTTAACTCACTTCCACCTAAACAAAAACATGGTTGAGGTAACCACAATCTAAAGGCAATATTTTAGGATGAAATTAAATGGTTGTAATAAAACCATACTATTATTAACATAATAATAATAATATTGTTATGTTACAACCATATTATTGTCTAACTTAAAATAACATTGTACAGGGTGGCCCAAAAAAGACTGAAGGATTAAAAATAACTGTATTTTTTTTATTTTTATTTATTTTTATTATGTTTTTAAATATTTAATTCATGGAAATTTTTTACATCTACAAACAAAAATTGGCTCTTTTAACCGCATTTTCCATTACTGCCCGTAGAGTTTCTGGTTCCAAGTTCCTTATTTCTGCTTGAATGTTCTGCTTAAGCTCTTGAATTGTTTGGGGTTTATTGATATACACAACTCCTTTCAAATAGCCCCACAAAAAAAATCTGGAGCAGTCAAATCTGGTGAACGTGGAGGCCAAGCAAAATCACAATTTCTGGAAATTATTCGTTCACCAAAAATGTTATGAAGAAGTTCCATTGTCGATCTTGCTGTATGCGCAGTTGCTCCATCTTGCTGGAACCATATGTTTTGATTATTCTCAACATGTGGAGGGATGTTGCAGGGATGTTCTGGAGATTCCCAATTGAGCAGAACGACGACGAGTAGAGACAGATGGATCTTCGTTTACACTCTGGCGTACAGCCTCCACAACTGCTTCATTGCGCACAGATCGACCTCTTCCTCTTCCTGGAAGATCTGACACTCTTCCATGTTCCTCAAAACGGGAGACTAAGTTCCTAATCATGTTGTCACTGGGTGCTGTTCGGACATTAAAATGATGACGATAATTTCCTTGAGTTGTAATAATTGACCTTCCAGAAGAATAAAAAAAATTCAATGATTTTGACGCGTTTCTGCACATCATATGTAGCCATGATTTATCTCCAAAAACCAGTAAATAATCTGCAAAAGACAAAAAAAAATATTAAACACAAAAAAGATATAACTATTTTTAATCCTTCAGTCTTTTTTGGGCCACCCTGTAAAATATTATATGACCATATTTTAATGAAATTTATAATAATGAAATATATTGTGAAATAAATTGAATAAATATAGTGAGATATATATTTCTAAATAATACATACCTTATTGGTTTATATAAAAACTACTTTATAATAAAAGACACAATTATTTATTAGTTTATTTTTTAAGCACTCTATATGAGAAATGACTCAATTCATAAATTATTATTGTTTAAAACATAAAAGCGTAAAATTATATTCTTATAATTTTAAAAAAACTTCACACAAAACTTAAACAAATATTTTTTTTAATTTTGTTTTTTGTCGTTCTGTGGTTACATACGAGCAAACTTATCATAATTTGTTTACCAATAATATATGGTTATAAATAAAATATTATTTTGAAATACTAATAAAACTTTGTGGTTTGAAAATTATTTATCTCAAATCATCAGTGTTGCATTTTGTGTGTAACCATTTAATGATCAAATAATTATAAAAACTGGTTTATCGTGACTGTAGTAATGATTAAAATAACCATAAGTTGTTCATTGCAACCATATATTGTTACAGAGAACATAAAATGGTTCTTGTAACTATAGTACAGCGATCTTGCTCCTTCATATATTGCTGTATGGAAACCAGTTATTTAAGAATCTTTTTTGACAAAAAACAGGAAAAAAGTGCTTTCGGTGTCTTACGAAATATCATCACACTAGTACTAATCGAACCAGTAGACAACAGGGATAAAATGTATTATTGTATAATAGCATGTGTCGTAAATAGTACCATTTCGCTACAGGTAAAAACATGGTACAGGTATCTTTGGTGGATTTGTTGTATTTATCCCAAATCCGTAATCCAAAACCGTAAATCTTGACCAGTCCTATGTGTGTACTTCTAGTCTTTTGCTGGCTACATGTGCCGATCCCACTAAACAGTTACGTATTAGTTGAGGCTGAAACTAAAAATCAATGTGTTGTTGAATTGCAACAAAGGACGCAAAAAAGTGTTTAGACGGTATCCAACTAACTATTACCAAGTTAAAAGGTATCGTCATTCTTAGTAGCGTGTGTACTGTTAGAAGTGCATACTATACATCCTCATGGTAAAGACCTTAAGTATGCATCTGGTAATGCTACTAGCTTATTACTAGGGTGAAAAGAAGTAAATAGAAGAATCAGTGCCTGGCGTCTTAACCTGACTGTGGGTTTTACCAATGGGTCGAAACAATACGTCTACTAATGCCCTTGATCCGTATAGCGACAAAGCAAGTAATAAAACATGGCTGGTAGGACCATGCTCATATCCCTAGTTTAGGAGTATGAGCATAACTCTTGAGCCGCAATTGAGCCTTTGTCGAAAAAAGCTTACTTATTATAAATCGCCCTTCCTGCGATTTAGATCGAAATCACAGTACCCATCCCTGGATAAAATTCTAAAATTTATTTAAAATTCTAAAACTCTAAAAAATATAATTTTAATAAAATTATAATTTTAAAAAATTTTAATTTAAAATTATAATTTTTAGAATTTTTATATTTTATATTTATTTAGAATTTTATCCAGGGATGGGTACCTTTATACAAAATAAATACGTAAGAGTCTTAAAATTTGGTGTGGATTACTTTCAAAGGAAAATAAAACAAAATATTGTCAGAACGCACACAATGTGTGTGGGCACATCTACTCAATCATATTTTCAAGAGCCCCCAAGGGTCAGTGAGCACATACACAATCTAAACCAGAATCTCACAAAGAGAACAAAACATGTAAAAATTTTAAATTAGTAGCATACCAGCTTTCAACAAGGTAGTTTTGTGTCACTTTCCTAAATATTTAGCAAACCAATGCATTTTCATTTTAACCACTTTTTTTTGGTTGGGGACCTTTGCATATTTTTATAGAAAACCAAGCTCATTTTGAGGTAAATAGCATTATTATTAAATAAAGTTGTTGTTTATGGAGTTCTTCCAACTCATAATTTTTTTGCGAAAGGCAACTGTATCCATTTCGGTTCGGCATTTGACTGCAAAGTTCGAAGGTCGTATAAAAAAAAAATCCGAACTAACATAAAAAAACGCTGCGATACGGGTTTTCTAATTTAGCCTCTATTTGCACCCCTCACTCTCAGTGTTACTCTAAGTTAGTCAACTGCGTTGGTGACAGGCTGTAGAAACTTAAATTTTTATCTGATCAAGTTGAAAATTGTTATAAACAAAGGTCGCTCAGACAACAGCGCATATTGTGTAAGAGTGTCCAACAGTGGCTGTGCTACAGATACTATGGAGATCTCAGTTTAAGGGTGCTAGCGACTACGAGAACTTAGTGGTGGTAAGTATTGCTGGCAATTTCTGTTACTTTTAATTACTCGATACTACTCAATATTTATCAGTTGGGTACTCAATATTACTCAATACTTTTGTTTACATAATAGAAAAGCACTGCTAGCCAGCATTTTAACGAAGCCATTCAATTTTCTATTTAATTTGTTTATAAAACTATAACATTAAAAGTATCGCGTAACTACTTTTGAGTATTAAATACTCAAAAAAAAAAATGATCAAATACTCGGTACTCGATACCTACTACTCAATACTTTGCCAGCACTAGTGGTAAGAGAGACCGATTTTAAACAGTCTTTCAGCCTAAAGTCATTAAAGTCAAAAGTAAATATGTATAGAATATGGATGATGAGAAACTGTGCCTAAGAAAGTAGTGGTCTGCCTCAGTAAACGCCTGCACAGATATTTTCTTATTATTTGGCTACTAAGGCATTCAATCTTGATCACATTTAAAATTCGGTTTTGATAAAATATTGAAGAAAATTTGTATCTACGAACGATTTGTTTTCAGAACAAAGTGTGACAGATTCTCGAACATTAAGAAATGCGTAAATTGTTTGTCCATAATCGGATTTTTCAACTTTAAATTTGTTTTTCCCATAAGTTTTGATAATTTTTTCCACAACCAAAACTGTCAACATCTAATAGTATTTTAACCACTTTAAACAATGATTATGGCTCGATATAAAATGTTTACAATTGGATTTGCTTTTATGATGATGATTGTTATTTCCACTTAATGTCAAATATGGTTTTAATCTATTCGAACAAGTTTTCTTTATTTAGGAAATTTTAGTGAAAATATACAATTTTGGTATTCTTAAGAAAAATAAATGATTACAAGATTTATATTTCAACTTAAAAGGCAATTTGAAAGACACAAAAATACTCGTATATGATATACAATAAACTAAACTAAAAAAAAAACAAGAATGTAAAATATAAAAATAAAAATAAAGCAGTTTTAAAAGTCACACACACTCAACATTCCGCCAGCCATACATACCAGCATGTACATACATACATACATCCATCCATGCTGCGAAATAGTTTTCTTAAATGTCTCGTCTAAATTTGGTTGCAAAAAATAGAAAACAAGTCTATTCACACATGAACGTACCGTACCGTCCGTACATTGTAGTCATACATACGTATTTTATATCGTATGCATCGGTATTCAGCGGTAGTACACGTAATGACGTCTATTTTATTTTATCTGTCTATGGCAACCGTTAATAGAAAATGCTTGTGCGTGTATACTTATTGGTACATACCGAGTTAAAAAGTCCATATTAGTTGAACCTGCTTCCTTTTCTGCTGAGGCACTATGTCTGGCGTAACAGAAAAAAAAACTAAACTAAAAAAAATGTGAACATTTAAAACCAAATGCCACCGTTTGTAGAAAAATTTCTACGATTAAATTGTATATGTGGCCAGTTTAAAGAAAATACATACATATATCTATTTTCATTTACACCACCCTCCCAGCTGTTTGCTCTTATCATCACCATCACCATCGTCATCATCATCTTGATGTGTCTGGATGAAACAGTTTTTATGGCAATAGTTCACATAACATTGCCTTGCATTGCTCAATGCAAAAGGTACAGTGAGAATAGTTTTTTTTTTCTCAAATGAAAGCACAGCACATCGGCTTCAAATTAAAACTAAATGTCACGAACAAAAGCAAAACTTTTTAATTCTATCAAATCATTCAATTTCTATACCGACTTCGATTCCATTTTACGCAATAAAACAAATATATTCAATTCTTCTGTAGCTTAATTTTTACCCGTGTGTGCTACGAAAATTGGTCACTAGTTGGTCTGAAGTTTTTTTTTTTTTTTTTAATAATAACGCAATATTGATGGGCAAGACGCTAACAATTGCAGTTAGTCGATGCAAACATACGAGGAGTTTAGGAAAATTAGCAGAAAACTCATAAGACCTCATTTTTTTAGCTCCTCAATACTCTTCACTCCAATTTTCTAATCACTCCGCAAAGTAAGATTTTAAAGGGCCGATGTTGATTTGATTGAATAAAACACAAATTATTTAGAAAATTATTGTCATTTCTTTTTATTTTGATAATATTGGTATGGTTCAATTATATTATGTATGGAACAAAATATCAGCCAATTAGCTCTTGAATTGTTGCTGGCTTATCGACGTACACCTTTTCTTTCAAATAACCCCAGAGAAAGAAGTCCAACGGTGTCAAGTCACATGATCTTGGCGGCCAATTGACATCGCCACCTTGTTAGATAACACGGCCATTGAATTTGTCGCGCAAAAGAACCATTGTTTCGTTAGCTGTGTGGCAAGTTGCACCGTCCTGTTGAAACCACTTATCATCCATATCTTCCAATTCGGGCCATATAAAGTTCATTATCATCTCAAGATAGCGAACACCATTCACAGTAACAGGCTGACCGGCCTCATCTTGGAAAAAATACGGCCCGATGATGCCGCCAGCCCGTAAACCGCACCAAAGAGTCACTCTTTGTGGGTGCATTGGTTTTTCGAAAATCACTCTTGGATTATCATTCGCCCAAATGCGGCAATTCGTCAGCTTATTGACGAATTCACTGAGGTGAAAATGTGCCTCATCACTGAAGATGATTTTCTTCGAAAATTGATCATCCAAAGTTGCCATTTCTTGCCACCATTTTGACCATTGCTCGATTGTGTATCTTTCCATGGTTCAAATTGAGTAAGTCTGAAATTGGGAAATGTCAAATTAAATGTAGAAAAAAACGACATTTAGGTGTGGTTCACATTCAACATCGGCCCTTAAAAATTAAACACCCGATAGAATTGACAAGAGCTAAAAGAAAAATGTAATAAATGAAATTTTGCTTAAATTATATTTATTTTCTTATAAACAATTATTATCTCTAAAGTTTTTGCTCGGAGAAGATTAATTCAGAATGAGTAGAATTCGGTGAACCCCCCGATTAGTCACTTCTATAAGCTTCTATCTAACTGGGACGTAGAAAGAACGAATCAGTCCTGGGAGGCAGGAGGAGGTTGCAAAGTTTCACGAGCCATTTGGCCCCCAGTATGGACGCTGCAAAAACTGAACTGCTTCTGGTTTTCGACAGAAAAGTTCTAAGAGCCATTGTAGGTGTGATCTTTGACCATTGCGCAATTATTTCTATGGGATGTGCAATAACGAAGAGGAGTTAGAAAGTGTCGAGCACATTATGTGTCACTACCGAAAGGCGAAAGATTTCACGAGGGGCTAAGCGATATCGCTCGGTGCAATCTGAAAGATGTCGTCGGTTTTATTAGGGAAATCATGTGGCTAAATAATAGGCAGTAGAACGTAATTATTCTCCTATTTTGTGTAGCTATCTGGAGGGAATCACATGAACATGCTGGCATAACCCTTCTCAACCTAACCTAACCTATTATCTCTTAAGCTTTCTATTATTTGGTGAACTTAAGTGAAATTACGTAACTTCCTTTTTGATAAAAACTACTCCATAGAATCCGTTTCGACATTTTAGCACCAATTCTGATTAAGAAATTAACCCTTAAACGTATTTTAAGTTTTGACTTATTTCTGGCCTTGAAGTTAAATTCTGAGAATTTTATGACGATAACTTTTTGAACATTTTTAATCCTTTTATCCCCCTTTAAGGCTATTTTTTTCCTTTTTCAACAAAAGACACAAAAGGACTTGGAAAAGAGAAGAAGAGAGTTAAAGGATTACACGGTTGTAAATCCACTAAAAACATCTTATACCTTCAATGTAAGGTTCGTAAGGTTTTATATGCCAATTCATCATAAATATGTGCAAAAGAGGGCGCAGGTTTATGTCTGAGTTTTGTTTAAGGCTGTATGAGTTTAACTTTAGATTAAAGTTAAACACAGACATTAACTTTCAAAACGCAGATATGTTAGACCTCTTTGCCAGAATCCGTTGTCGGAATCTGCTTTTTATGTGTTGTACTGCGTAATCAGTGCAGTTTTATCAGCAAAAAATGGTAAGAACCGACTTTTAATTTTTTAGTTTAATATTTTTAGTTTTTGACACATAAAGGGGTTTTTAATATAATGATAAAATCATAAGGGTTTAAGGCAAAGAATTTGAATTAAATGTAGAGCTGCAAAACTAACGATAGTCGGCCCATTCGATAGTTTACATAGTTTCGTTAAAAAACTATTGATGCTATGATCATTCAATGAACAATCAAAAACGTAAAAGAGGTAAAAAATTATATAAGAATTGAAAAATAGACGCATATGGACATAATAAAATGTTATCGGATATCTATTACTGGCCTGTCGGGCTGTCAAATTTTGACTCAATCAAGAGGGCAGCTTCGTCCATTACGAGGGAATTTAGATAATTTTATTTCCTTTTATTAAGTGTTAGCTAACATTGCAGAGTTCTGCGCAAGCTGCGTCTATTACGAAGGCAGTTTGATAATTACATGACTTTCTATTTCTAGTGCAGTAATTGTCTATGCAACTCTGTTCTCGTTAACTATTATCGAATACTGGACAATTGTCTAAAATCTCCATTTTACTATTTACTTGCTTTAGCAAGTAATCTCAAGTGTAGTTTGTAAAGAGAATGAAGACTGTTAAGCGGCAGTGAGTACTTACGCAGCCATCGCATTTATGTAGCTAGAATTTACTAATAATTATTACCAGAGTAAATCAGTTAAATAACGTGGCACTCTTTATTTGTGGGGATTTACTTCAACTTAAATCAGATATTATTTACTTTACTTTATTTTATTTTTAAATTAGAACATAACGAAAAGCCTTTAAAAAAACCAAACCATCTGTTTCGAATAAGTTGCTGCAATTGTAACGTTGACTACACTTAATCAACTTCGTATTTCCATTTAAAATTTGACGATAGTATCGATATTGAAAGAAAACTATTGATAGTCAGTGAAAAATATCGATTGTTTTGCAGCATTAAAAGTCGAATATCTCCTTTACTGTACAAGATAGCCCACATTTACTAAAAACTAGCAGTGTCCGCCACGTCGTGGGCATCCTGACAATATTTTGCTCGATTTTGCTTTGAAAGTATTCCAAACCAATTGAAAGACTCTTACTTTTATAGTGCTTCAGTTATGGTTTATGTGTTTACTTTATATAAAGGTGCCCATCCCTGGATAAAATTCTAAAATTTATAAAAAATTCTAAAATTCAAAACAAATATTATAAAGCTCTGTAAGATGTGTTTAAAATATTTTAATAACAATGTAATTCCACAAAGTAAAAGTACAAATTAAATACAAATTTTATTCAACTGGCGCCATCTGTTGCGCAGTAGTTTTTGAAATAACCCACTTTCAAACATAAAAAGGTGAGATGAAAAAATAACCGTGTTAAAAATATCCCAGTTTTAAACCGAAAATTTTAGTACCTTTAAACCGGAAATTGCGTTTTTACTGATTTTTTGCACTTTCTCTTGGAAATAAGATATTTTTGTGGAAAAAAGTATCCTATATTGGGACCTGGATACTAAGGTACCTCCTCACAAAATTTTGTTGGAATCCATCTAGTAGTTTTTACATGAAGCGAACACAAACGAAATCAGACAGACAGATTTTATATGTATAGATGTTATAATTTCACACTGACAAATTTTCAATTTAATTTGAATTTGATAACTTTGTACTGATTCCGTTTCTAAATTGTGAATACAAAATAATATTATTTAAAACACATTTAAGCATTTAGGATTTATTTTAATTGTAGGTTTTTCAAGAGGTTTTCAATAATTCCCCTGTCATAACGATCTCGACGCTTTGTCACGTAAACATAACTATGACACATTAGCAGTGTAATGAGTATATCGGTATTAAGTCCAAGTTTTCAAACATAGACTCTTTAACGTCCCGTGTCAGTTGTCACTAAAAGCCCTATTAAAAGTATTTGAAACTTAATATTCCCATAAGATATTTTCTTGCTCGCAAAGGTTGTTAAACTTTTTTCACATTACAATTATAAAAGTGTCATAGTGTCTTTGGCCATAATTACATTAGAATTATGATACTGGTACTCTCCGGTTTAGTTAAAAACAAATCATAATAGGTACCAATCCATAAAAGGTTATCATTCTATCGTCCAGATAAAGTGATGTTTTGAAAAAAAAAACCTTTCCAACAAGACTAACGTTTTTTCCCATACATTCATATATACATGTACATTTCTTTACTCATCCACTGTTTGAAATGATATTTTATTGTTGCTGCTATTGTAGGTAATGTTGTAATGAACGTCTATATTTTGTTCTCACACATAAATGCCGTTAATATAACTTGTTGCTGGTTGGTGCTGATGCCTTGTGTTTGTGGCATTTTTAATTACTCTCCTTTTTGTGTTGCAATTACTGTTTGTTATATTTGTTGCATTAAAAGCAACAACAAAAAGTCCATTGATCTTAATTAGGTTTATTTCTATTTAGTCGATTTTTTAGTTTTTCGTTTTTTTTTGTAGAATTTTTGTTTATTTTTTTGTTTAAATTTAATTTCAACCAAATTAAATTGTATTTTATTCTGTTCGGTTGTTTATTTAATTGAATTTAATTTGGCTGAGCTCATTATAGAATTTATGCATTTATTTTTTTTTCTTTCTTTATTCACATTCGAATACAGAATTCACATACGAATTTCAATTCATTCACATTCACTTTTTTTCAGCTGCAACAACAACAACTAAAATTCTCTGTGATGATAATGATGTTCATTATTATCTTTTATTGTCATAATGATTGGGTGAGGATGAAATCAGTTTTTGAAAGAATTTATTGGCATTTTATTCTTTGATATTCATTTCTATTATTATAATTGATTATATAATTGATTAATTTAGTATAGAATTTGATTAACAAAATTATAACAGGGAATAATATCTGACTGATGTGATAAGAGTTCAGTTATTTACCATGAGCTTTCTAGGTAAGTTTAAATTAGGTTGGCAGAAGGAAAAACAATAATATATAATCTCATGTCCGTGAATATTTATTTTTTTTTTGCCCTCGAGATGGGGTATGTCTACGAAAGTGTCAACCGTAAAATGTGTGATTTATCTTATGTTTAAACTATACCTACTTGGTCTAGATGTAAATTAGAGAGCCCTAATAGATTGATTGGTTTCATCAATATAGTTTTCGGTTAACCATCGTTGAAATGCTTTGATTATTATGAATCATCCACATATAGCATTAAAGGCACATATATAGCATTTCGTTTAAATTTGTAATAAAATGGGCTACAGAAGTCCTGTCGGCTTTTTTAGTTGCAAGCAATCTGCTGGTAAGCTTATGTTTAAATGCTGGGTAATACTTGGCTTAGGTAAGGTGTATAAAATTGTGTGTTCACAAAAGTTGTTCAGTTTTGCCGTGGCTACATTTTTCCCATATATTGTTAGAGTAGGTTATGATGAAAAAAGTAAAACAAAAAAAATATTTTTTAATTTTCTTATGTCCCGTTTCACACTTGCAAATTTTGTTTCTGAAACATTTTGTCTATACTTTAAAAATTGTGTGTTTTGACGACTGTATACTTTTATACAGCCATTTTCATGTCGAAGAGAACAAACAACAATAGAGAGTCACATATACACACATGTTCATGTACATTTTATTTAATCTCCCAAAAACAAATGCATGTGTTGGAGAAACTAAAATTGCAAGTGTGGAAAGGTACTATTCAAAAAAATTGCAAAAATAAACAATTTTCTTTGGCATAAAATGTTAATAGAATTTTTTCAACGAATCCTTAGCTACATTATTGCCGAACAAAGGCTATAACCAAGTTTGTATTTGATATTAGATACATAAATACTGTTGATACCTTTTTTGAAGGTCTCACTGATTTTCCGTAACTTTCGAGACCCATACATAAATATTGGTCGCCAATTTCGCCGAACTGTGTATATTGTTTTGATAGTAGAATCGAGCCTATAGTGTCACATCACTGTTGCAATGTTAAAATTAGTTCTCTTGTAACATGCAGACCCTTTAGAATAATGATTGGTGCTTTGAAACTTAAGAATGAATTTTGCAAATAACAGCCAACTCTTATTAGCCCTTCTGCATGCCCAATTAGGGATGAAACGATACCATCGGATCGGATTCTTGAGCATGCAACATCTTTGTACGCGAAAGTTGGCACTGGTCAACTTGCCAACCTTCTTTCAACTTGACTTGTGATTTCGGATCAAGTTTAAATCTAATTAATTATAGTAGATGTCCAAGGGGTTAATCGCTTAATTATCTTAAACTTGTGGCGAAGCTCCTTTCAATGCCCTTCAGTCCAAAAGTGACTTTAATGTGAGCCTGATATTTAAGTAAGTTATTATCAAACATATATGGCACTAAATCATTATCATCATTATGTTGAATAATATGTTGAATAATTAATTGAATATTTTATTAGCATTATTTTAAGAAATCATTATTATTAGTTTAATAATAATGATATCTTGTGATACAATTATTTTTAATAATGATAATGATGTTTAATGTAATACATCTTTTAGTAATTATTTATGAACGCAAAATCATTTCAAAGCATTATAATTCACAGAAAAAAATCAATATCAAATCTTGTATTGCAATTGTTAAAATATCACAAATTGTTTATCATCTCGCACCATCACTATCAGTTTTGTATTCATAGATGTCACATACAATTATGTCAGTTATTAAAATCTAAAATAATCATAAATTTGTGTTTTATAGAAACAATGCTTTTTGCATCAATTATAATTAGTAAATAAACAGTTCTATTACATTTTCATTAACATTAGAAAAAAAGTTATAATTGAGTGCGAAAAAGGTAGCATTGAATGGTCAATAAAAATTCAATGCCAATAAAATAGTGCCAAGTATGTTATAAAATCAATTTTTTAATTTGATCAAATTTGGTATAGAGGTTCTCCTTACAGAAACTAAGAATAATACAAAATTTTATTGAAATCCGTCAACCGGTTTGGAAATTATATGTCGCTATGTAAACTTAAAAAGAAAACGCATAAAATTACGGTACATGACATTTTTAAACTGCGATAGTGGCTCTGCTATTAAAGATAGAAAGCTGGAAAATGTGTCATTTTTTTGCTCTTTTGGATTCAATCATAAAAAGTTTGGGTCAATAAGAATTTTTTTTCATCAATTTCAAAATCTTAAATTTAAATTTAACAAAAATCGGAATTTTTAATTTTTTTTCAAAAAAAGATATTGTGTACATTACCTTCTCAACAATTTGTTCACAAAGTTTCATGATGGTATTTTATTGGTATCCTTCTGAAATAATTTTTTTCTAAATTTATATTTACACTTTTATTTTATTTTACACTGTTTATTTTGTGTATTTCTGAATCATCAGAAAAAGAATAAATCTTTGTTGTTATTCTACTTTTCTTTAGTGGAATGAAGGCATGGAATTTCTGGGTACCGCAACGGCTACTGCTTCTTCAACCTTGCTTTTAAAGACCTTTCTTCATTGATGTACTCTTCATTAGTTGCATAAAAAAATTGATTGCTGGTAAGTTCAATCAAGGGCGGCAAGCCTTTTTACAGTGCCTCCCACTCCATCGCATACTCCCTTTCCGTGGGAAGTAGCATAAAAATGCCACTCAGCCTCCACTCCATCGAAATCCTCCTTGTGGAGGCATAGATTCAGAAAATGTTTACGGTTTTTATACTGTGCTGCTGAACCGTCTTAAAAAATAGTACAGCTTCTTTATATTTGTAATTCTCAAGGCATATTTAGATAAGCCTTGGTAATTCTTATTAATGACGATTAGCAACAACAAGTTTTTTTTGTGTTTTGTTTTTGCAAATACCGTTAGATAACATGACGCCTAAATTTCTTAAAATATTTGTAGACATTACGACAAAAACAACAATAAATATACATACCTGCTTTACAATCTTCACATGCATATTACGTGTTGTTTAGTAGCTAAACTACTTTAGTAACTTTGTTTTTAAAATATGATCCCATTGGAATACCATCATGAAATTTGGCACATGTATTCTAATAGGAAGCACAACAAGGAAATAAAACATTCCGATTTTATATTTTTTGCAAAAAGTTTTTTTTTCTGGACTTTTTAAAATTTTCATAATTAAGCTAATATAGTCAAGTGATATATCAACATTAAGCTCAAACAACAAATTCCAAAAAGAATGGTGAAAGTTTCAACTCTCTAGGTTGAATGGTTCTGGAGTTAGAGGCATTTAACCGTTTCCAAACACGTGAAAAATCTGCCGATTTGTAAATTTTTAAAAATTTATAACTCGGAAAGTAAAAGTAAAAAAACCATTTTGGAAAACCTAAGGACGAAAATTATATTTTTATCGGTTGATTTGACATGGAATGACTCCCAAGTATGTTATCGAATCAAAGGCTTTTTTCTCTTAACTTTGTTATATTAAAAACAATAAATTCTTATACTTTTCTGTCCAAAATATATAACGAAAAATAAAAAATGATTTTTGTTGATCATAATTATAATTTATGCTTCATATCCAATTGGTTGCTTTTAAGCATTTCTTTGAACAATTAGCACTGATCTTTCAATGATCTTTTCATTTGAAATGCGTTGTTTATACATATATGTACATACATACATACATATATGTACATACATACATACATATATAGAGTTTTTTTTTTAAATAAAATTTACTCTTCTACTGTTTTTTTTTGTTCTTTTATTTGTTTATTGCACTGAAATATTGTCAAAAAATAAATATTGACTTTTATGTAAATACGAATGATGAATGTACTGAAATATATATGTATGTATACATAAATGTATGTACATATGTATATACAGTGGCTCACAGCTTATTTTACGCAGTGAATTTTTTTCATTTAAAATCTCTATAAAAACGAAACTAGCAATACATTAAAAAAAAAATTTTTCACAATTTGAAAGAGAAAATATTCAGGATAAACAATCAAAAATCATTCACTGCAAAAATCTGCATTTAAATACTTAAAAGGCATTAAAACAAAAAATACCCCATTTTTCCATCCACAGCTTAAATTATGCAGCCATTTGTTACTGTAACGTTACCTCAATGGAGGGTTATTGTTTTTGAATTTTTCTGCATTCTACTTTTGGCAATATCTTGCGTTGAATATTCAGCCTAATTTTTTTACTTGAAGTGTCAGTTTTAAAAAATTCAAGTGAGTCCGCGCACAACGATAAAACAACGGGAATTAGTCAAAAAAGGTCACTCACAGCAAAAAATAGCAGAAATAGTTAACATAAATGCTTCCACAGTGCAAAAAATCATCGAGCGCTTTATTCATGAAAATAGGGTCCATAAAAAAGGCAGAAATGCACCAAATAAAATTTTCACTGAACACGACGAGCAAAAAAAATTAAAAAAAAATAAAGGCGAATCCAAAGGTTTCAGCTCCAAAACTGACTGCCGAAGTTGAAGCTGGCCTGGGAAAGCAATGTTGCGTCGAAACTGTTTTGTATTGTATTGCGCCAACATGATTTTCATGGCCGAGTCGCACGTAAGAAACCTCTTATTAACCCGAAAAACAGACTTTGCAGATACAATTTCGCCAAAGAACATTCTACCAAGGATTCAGAATTTTGGAATTCGGTTATCTTTGCCGACGAATCAAAATATAACATATTCGGTTCAGATGGCATGTCTTATGTATGGCGGAAACCAAATGCAGAGCTCAAAAATGAAAACCTAAAAGCTACAGTGAAACATGGTGGTGGCAGTGTTATGGTTTGGGCCTGTATGTCGACAGCTGGTAATGGAAATTTAACATTTATTGAAACAACAATGGACAAATGTAGGTACATTGAGAACCTAAAGGATAATTTATTGGAGAGTGCAGAGAAATTGGGTATAAAGTCAAATTTTAGATATTACCAGGTAACGACCCAAAGCACAAATCAGATATTGTCCAAATTTAGTTAATATATAACTGTCCACATTTAATGACACCTCCACCACAGTCGCTCGACCTTAACGTTATAGAATATTTATGGTCAATATTAGAAATTAACATAAGGAAGGAAGCGCTGAAGACGGAGTGGTAGAATATTTTGCCCAATTTTACACAAAAAATGGTTGCATCTATGCCAAACCGCCTCAAATCTGTCATAAACAATAAAGGGTACCACCCGAAATAATAAATAATTTAATTACCGTTCCTAGACTTGATATATGCAAAATCATAAGTGCCTGCATAAAATAAGCTGTGACATGAAAATTTGTAGTATTTTTGGTTTTTTTAGTTTTAAAATTAATAAACAAAGATTTTTGCAATAAATGATATTTTTTTATTTAAACCAGAATATTTTCTATTGAATGATGCCTAATTCTTTTTTAGATTCCTGCTATTTTTGTTTTTATAGAGCATTGAAAAGAAAAAACTACTGCATAAAATAAGCTGTGAGCCACTGTGTGTACATATGTATGTATATTTATATCTTTGTGTATGTGTTGTTTTTTCACTAGACGCTTAGCCAGCGGTAAAACTTAACAGGCCTTCTCACTTCATGCCTTCTAAACAGCCTACTAAGGCCTTCGCTACGATCCTCTAAAAAAGGTCTTTAAGGAAGCCTTGACTCCCCATTCTAAAATAGCAACTATACATTTCCACTTCCCTTCCCTTCTCCTATAAGGGAAACGTTATATTCTATTGCAGACTTGGGGAATGTAAATTTCTGTTTGTAATTAATTAAACATGCAATTACGCAATTACATTCAACTATTTGTAATTAAGATTTTTTCAATTACACATTACATGTAATTTGTAATTGAAAAATTACAATTACAAAGATCTGTAATTTGTAACTGGATATAATTTTGAAATAGCAATTGAAAAAAAAAACAATTATAATTATATGAAATGAACAATTTTAAGGAATATAATAGAATTTTGTTCAATTGAAAGTAATAATTATTGCCTAATTACAATTACAATTACTGAAAGTGGCAGAAACATGATGTTATATTTTTATTATTAGATTTTTTTATTTTGTATAGCAAAAGTTAAGAATTGAGAAATCGTTGTAAAAATCGTAAAAAATATATGAGCATGGAGTCCTTGTGTCTGCTAAAGAAGAAGTGAAGAGGCCTTTTACAAGGCCTACTTGATACCGCTACATATGAAAATACATATGTATATATAAACAAACGTACGCTACGATTTGCAGTTGTATTTATTTATAATATTTGTTCTTATTTTTTAGCTTTTAGCATTTGAGGCATTATCTTTATACCAAAAACATCCGGTCAATTTTTTTTTTCAGTTTAATTTTCGTTCTTTCTATTTTTTTTTTTAAATGAAATGTAAAACGCATTTTCACATGTGTTTTGCAAATAATGACTTGAAAAAATTAAAAAAAAAAACAAAGTCAACAATTTTATTGTCGTAATGAATAAAACATGACTTTTTTCGAATTTTAAATTGGGACAACAAGCGGGAAAATACACTCTAGTATTTTGTAAAGCACATCTTTCTTTTTTATGTAAAACTAAAATAACATACATTGAATTGGTAAGATGATGCTAGAGAGATGCGTTAGAGAGAAGTTGCTAATCCTGCATATATGTACATAGGTAGTAAAGGTTAAATGGCCAAATAGTTATGGACATTTGTACTTACACTTTCGATTAGATGATTAAATCCACTTAAATTTCCGGCCATATTTTTTTTAAAAAATACAAAAGTGCTCTTTAATTTTAGTACATATTTCTAAAACATTTTAAATTCAATTCAATTTAAAAACAACCAAGAAGGCATATCAAAAAGCCAATGACCTTTTGAAAACTATAAAACTTTTTTATTTAAATTAATTTATTTCTATTCATTATCTACTTTTAACTCCAGTTTATGGTTTTCTTAAAATTAAGTTTATGTTGTTTCGTTGTTTCGATTTCATACCTGAAATTTAATGCGGAAATAATGAAAATCGGTTAATTTATACTTCGATTTCCCCCTCAGGAAATGAGGGGGAAATTTTTATATGACTGCTTTTGTACCAAAATCAATATTAAAAGTGTACTGCCTGCGATAGGTTAGGTAGGTTAGGTTAAGTGGGCCGCCAGCACAAGCGAGTTCACTCAGAGTCCTTGAAGGTCTATTGTGATGACTCGACGACGATCTACCCCCGTTGTTCCCTATAGAATTCCAGTACCTCCAATTCGTAAGATTCACCTGGAGCTTCTCGTAAAACCCACCAGTCTACTTAGTGTCGCATCCCTTCTTGAAGAGCCGGACAGTCGCATAGAAGGTGTTGAGCTGATTCCTCTTCCTCCTAATACAAACATCTTCTGCGACTCTCACCACAAGAGATTACCATAAGCTCCAACATACGACAGTGCCCGGTAATGATGCCTACAAGACGCGATATCAGTTTGAAATGTCTATCCGTTGTTTAAGATATGCCTGGCATGTTTTAAAAACAACTGAGAGAGACTTGATTATAGCATCGTTATCGATACAGACTCGAAGATTTACCCTGTGTGACATTAAACAGTTAACTGCTGTAGTATGGCTCATATTTTAGCTTAAATAACGCTGCATAGCCTAACAGCCTATGATGTATCCGTCTGAATACACCTCAAGTTCGTTTTCTTGACGCCGAGGGATTGACATCATAGCCAACGTATCAATTGTAGGAGGTGAGTGTGAGCAAAAGTTCATGTTTTCTGGAGTTTTTGTATCCATATCCAAAGAGTTATATGGAATATGTTGCTGACTTTAATGCGTGTTATATACGAGTATAAGGAATCTGTAATTTTCAAATTAGACTACCCGGTATGCATACCGGATCTCATCTTGTGATATTTCCGAACTTATCGTACTTATTCTAACGAAGCATTTGACTACGCAATTTTGGTGAGGGCTGAGTTTGCAAGGCCTCACACGCTTCTTCTTATCCATGCATAACCATAAAAAATTCTGAGTGCCATTCCGCCATAAATTAGTCCTTGCTCTAACCGAATAACGTGCTGTAATTACACGTATAAAAACCTTAAGATTTTTCCTGCCCAAACATTAAAGTAAGTTAGTTGTTTGTTTTATTGGCCAGTTTGAATTTGTTAAATTTGTTGTCAATAAGTTGTTGTTCCTAGCAATGTCCAGTCAATAAATTTCTGTAAATAAAATGGCTTTGACTTTATATCAAATCATGTTGATGTTGTTCTAGTTGTCTTAGGTTATTTGGTGTTTTAGCAATGTAAAAACAAAGGCGCAAGTTAACCATCGGTACGTGTTATTTTTCCTGGATCTCTATCAGCGAAACTTGGTGATCTTGGAGGAACTGATTTTTGATCTGTGCTTAACAAGTTAATAAAACAGTCGCCAAACCTATACAAATCGCTTCAAATGCTTGTGTTTTAAAATCAAGGCCCTTGCCTATAGCTTTAAAAAGAGAGAGACTTAAAACTAAATTAAGCAAGGCTCATTTATATGCGAGCAATAAACACACAAACCACTGCAAAGATCGCTTCAAATGTTCCTACACATCCGGTTGCAACTAAAGATAAATTAAACTAAAATTTTCTTACTCAGAATTCGGCTAAGATATCAATTAGATATGTTCTACGGTCTTTTAAAGCGGAATCCCTTTTCTTAGGAGTCATAAGCTAAGTTTTGTTTTGATTACCCCTAAAATAAATAGCAATGACAGGTTTTTCAGCGTATTGTACTTCAGTCTATTACGTTTGATGAGTTTTCTGCAACGTAGTCTATCAGTATGGGGGTTGTGGGTTCATAATTCACGCCAAATACTCTGGGTGTTTTCTGCACACAAGCCAGAAGCTTTGCACATAGTGTTGTGTTTACAAAAAAAAAAGAACTAATGCGTTTCCTAAAAAATATTGCAGATCGATCTGATCACATGCTTTTTTCTTATCTTCTTTCTGAGGATTTTTTGAACCCTTTCATTTGGGCAAAAATTATCTTTCCGGATGATCAATAGATATTAAAAAGTACTTTTACTGCATTCAAAGGAGTTCTTTCGTTTGACTTCTCTTAATAATTAAGATTTTTTTAACAAAATTTAAAAAAAGAATTATTATGTTGCATTAAAAGAACGTTATGTTACTCTTTCAAAAGCACTGTATTTTAATCCAACTGCTGTGTTGATGAAGACTACTCTGGCAAAATGATGCTAGGCTCAATTTCCGAATTCTGAACTGTTTTTTTTATTAAAAGTTTTGCCTGTTACGTTAAGTATAGTGCGTAATTGCATGTGTAATTAATTACAAACTGTAAATGACATCCCCCGGTCTGCTATCATATGTTGTTGGACTAGCCTTATTAGGTTTGCAATCTTATACCAAATGTCATTAAAGTGACAGATCTTTACAATGAAAATGTCTCAAACACCTCATATTATGGTAGTTTATTCCAGCCCTCAAGCTTAATTTAAATTCCATTGCTCAACATTATTTCAATGACACTTAAGATTAAATTTATTTATATAGAATTCACACTTTTCCTTTTTCTATTTTTTTCAGATACAAATTCGCAGAGATACATTAATCGAAATGTATTTAATGAATTTTAATATGAGCAAAACTCCAACACATCTGTCAACAATTACAATTTATGGAGGAAAGAATAAATAAAAAGAGTAATCAACACTCAGTGACGATAATATTTTGTTCAATGTTACCAGCAACAGCAACAACATCATCACCAGGCGTTGCATTTTTTGTCACACAACCACGCCTCTTCAATTATGGAACGATAAAATCAAATAACCATGAATCAGAAATTAATTAAATAAACTTTTTTGTTTTAATAGTAAATAATTGCAAAAAAATATAAATGAATGTAAATTAATTATTGTTGAGAAAATATAAATAATCATTTGTACAAATTAAATACAAAAAACCAATTTAAAAAATTGCAACAAGATGAAGGCAAATGTTAGATTGCCAACAACGCAAGTGCATTGTAATGATGATGAAGATGATGTTGCACTACAAGTGCAACCAAAATACTATAAACAACGTCAGCAACAACTGTTACATTCGTATAAACATTGTAAGCGACGGCGAAAGTCTTCAATGTCACAGCATTACAACATTTTATTAAAACCATCACCATCACCAGCCACAAACACAACAAAAACCTACAATTCCAAAATGTATACAACAACACAAACTGAAACTTCTAAGAGTAAATGGTGGAGAATATTAAATATCCGTAGTAGAAATTCATGTAATAGAAGATTAAGTAAAGAAATCTTTGAGAAATGTCTATTGCTAACAACGATGCTCTTGATAACAATGAATTGTAAAACAACTAGCACTGAGGCTGCCGCAGTAGCATCGCCAGCAATTCTTGCTACATCGGCAACATCCATACAAAGCTTGCAAATACCACCCTTGAATAATTTATTACGGTCAGCAGCTGCACAAGATTTACAAACAACCAACAATCACAATAATAATCCGTCCTCGACAATACTGCCTTCACCAGGATCATCAATTCTAACCTCAACTCCGCCTTTGGCAACAGCCACCTCTTCACAACAACAGCAACAGCAGCAACAAAAAAGACAATTACAGCAACAACAATTGTTTGCTCTACTCAAATTGAACAGTATGCCACAAGCCACACAGGAAACTAAAAAATCCTCTGCTTCCTCTTCGTCTTTGCGCACGAAGAACCTTAAGGATAAACAACGTTCTAATCATCATCGACGGCCGCCTCATCATCATCTAAAAGATAACGACGATGACTTTGATGACGAGGACGATGATGATGATGATGACAATGACAATGATGATGCCTTTATAAATTTTCCGATACCACGCAATACTTTATTGGAAACTACCGGTTTTGTAGCCGATGATGGCCAACAGTATGAAAAAGCTGAAAAAGCTTTGGCTGCTGCTGGTATTGTTGGTGTTGGATCCGGTTCCAACACTCAACAGCAATCTTCACCTTCAATGCAAAATAACAACATAAATTGTCCCAAAGAATGCAAATGTTTAAATGACTATTTCGATTGTGGTAAAAAGCATTTAGATCGTGTACCCACACTTCCCAATTATGTGCAAATCATGTAAGTATTATGTTAAAATATGCTAATCTTTTTTGCGCAGATATGTACTGATACTATACTTAACCGATACTTTTTGCCTTAATGACTAACGGTTGGCGATGGGTAGTGTGTGTTCACCTCAATTATATACTTGTTGTTTAGGGCGATACCGAAACTGACCCATACTATTTAAGGGTCTCTTTCTAATCTGTGTTTTTTGGCCTTTAGTCCTGCTGTCGGCCTGAACAATGTCTTCAACATATCGGCCGGTATCTCACGAATAAATTCTTCAATATTGGCTTCCAATGCGTCAACCGTTGCAGGCTTGTTCTTATAGACATGATTATAAACATAGCCTCACAAAACATAGTCTAAAAGCTATAACAAGCATTCTATTTATTATTTTAATGATTTTCACAAAATTTTTAAATTCTTCAATTCATTTTTTTTTTGTATTTTTTCTCTGCACAAACAGTAAGTAACTTTTTACTAATTATAACAGCTGTTATTTTTTCGTCCATAAGACGAATTTACACAGCGAATTTTTACCGACTAATTCTTACCAGTTGTGTTCCCAGCATATGGTCGACTGGTTACACATTTTGCATTCTAGCGACCAAGCTGCACTTTAAGCTTAAGCTATTTTGCACTAGATTAGGAAATTTTTTCTTGAACAAATTATTAAGCATGATCCCTACTAGTAACGTGGTTCTGGTCGCGTCCTACTAGGTACCACTAAGGTGGGAGCTAATCTATCGGCAGTTATCTTTTTGCCTTTTCAAGGTAATCGATGTTAAAACTCCTCTAAAACATATCTAGAAACTGTTGTAATGAATTCAAGTTTCGTCCAAATGTTTTAAAAAAGAGAACATTATTAAAAAAAAAGTTGAAACACCCCTTATGAATTCACTTATAGTGGGTGATCAATTTCGTGGTTCCCTACTTTTTTAAAGAAAACAAAAAAAAAACAAAAAATTCAAATTTAATGGAGAATGTTTATTATCATTTGAAAGAACATTCTTTGGTATTTATTTTTTGAAGATTATGTCTATAAAATGTTGGCCATTGCTACGTCGCAGATGGTCCATCCGTTGAGTCCAATTTTCGATAACTCGTTCGAGTATTTTGACTGGTAACTGGCGAATGACACGCGTGATGTTTAACGCCAAGGCCTGAATCTAAGCGGGTTTGTCCGCATAAACTTTACACTTTACGTATCTCCACAGGAAAAAGTCTAACGGTGTGATATCACACGATCTTGGTGGCTAATCGACCGGCCCAAAACGTGAAATTATGTGCTTACCGAAACGTTCTCTCAATAAATCTATTGATTGATGTGATCACGAGCTTAAATTTCAGGCATCAAATAGGCGGTTATCATGACGGTTATCAAGAGCACATAGAGCGAAGCGATTTAGGCGTAAGTCTTTCCATTATAAAATGCCAAACAATACTAAGCAAAAATAACATGACAGCATGACACGACTCATACGTGATCTGTCAAAAAAGGCTTTTGAAAAAAATACCTCGAAATGAAAAACCCTTTATATAATCCTTAAAATTTCTATAAGGAATATAGAACTTCAATAAGTGATCTCCATCGAGTTCTTTTGGCTTCATTCGAGGTCAAACCAGCAGTTTGTAATTCGGCTTGAACTTGGCGTCTCCATGTATTTTTAGGGCGTCCCATTCTTCTTGTTCCCTATGGGTTGTATTTAAAGAATTTCCCTTTGATGTCATTGGCTGGGTTACGTTGAGTATGACCCAACCATCTAAATATATTTGCGTATTTTGATCTCATGGGCAACTGAAAACCATAGCTCAGAATTTGTTATAGTTGGAGGACAAAGACCTGTAATTTTGGTATGCCAAGTATAGTTAAATTCCAGGTCTCGGAGCCATAAAGCAGTACTTACTTTACATTTCTATAGAATTTATTTATTTTTTGTAGATACTGCAATGTTAGCTGATCTCCAGAACTTATTCAGGATTCCAAACGCTTGCTTAGCCTTAGTCAGTTGGAATTGAATATCTTCGCTACAGCCACCGGAAGTAGCAATAATGCTGGCCAAGTAGCAAAAGGTTGTGACATCTTCAAGCTGTTTCCCCAACAGTAAAAAGCGATAGCTGTTCATTACATTGAAACGCATTGATTTAGTTTTCGAGATATTTATAATCAGACCTGTATTTCCCGCCTTAGCTGTGATGCTATTTAGCATTTGTTACATATCTTGCTGATTTTGTGGGAGTAAACAGGTGTCATCAGCATAGTCAAGGTCTTTAAGTCTTCTAGCCATGCCTACTGTGATCCAATGCATGGATTTCACAGATTGACTCATAATAACATCGAGCACGATATTGAATAGTAGGGGAGATAGGAGACAGCCTTGTCTTACACCTGTTTTAACTGTTATTTTTTTCGCTAATTTGACCTTCATAGAGCACTGAGCAAGTTGCATCCATATACAAACACACCACGAGTCTGATTAATTTATCCGGAAGTCCCTTACACTGCATCGGCTTCCATATGGCGGAGTGGTGGAGTGAGTCAAATGCACGTTGAAAATCTATGAATATCAAATACAAATTCATTTGCCATTCGGCTGTCTGCTCAGTTATTATGGGAAGACTATTGATGAGGTCTATGCATGATCTATTTGGCCTGAACCCTGCCTGTTTTATTCTTAATTAAGGCTTTTTTGCCACAGATATGCAATTATGTAAGGTAATGCTATAATCTTGTAAGGCATATTTAAATTTGGTTTCCTTTTATTGTAATGTTCATTATTAATCCTTCCTTAAGAGTACTCGGAAGCGTTTCATTCTGCCAGTGTTCTACTGACGGTTGGATTATACTTTCCGAAAGGGATTTATCAGCTTTAAATAATTCAGGGGGAATGTTATCAGGCTTTATCAACTTTATGTCCTTTTAGCGACGTTCTTGCTTCGATTATTTCTACGTAACTGGGAGGCTGGGTGTTTACATAATATATTTGGTCGTGATCAGCGTGCTCAGCCACTTCATCACCGCTTGTGCCAGTAAGTATGTTCCGATAGTGGTCTTCCCATACTTGCAATTGACCTTCTTTTGTGTATTCTAAGACCCCAAGCGCATTACGCAGAGGTCTCATATTGAAATGATTATGACCAGCGAGAAATTTTGTTATCCTGAACATATCTTTCGACCTGTTAGATGCGTTGGCCTTTTGCGCCTCTGCAGCAAAATTTTCTGTACATTTTCTTTTATCATTTCTAGCACTTCGTTTGACCTTTCGGTTTGCGATACTATATTGATGTTGTAGATATAATTCTACTTGCCGGGTCTTGGCGTTGTTCATACGTGGTTTAAAGTTCCTTCTATCCTCAATAATATTCCAAGTTTGGTCTGATAACCATGGTTTCACGTGTTTAGTTGGATTACCTAGAAAATTTTGGGCGGACTCAAGAAAGGCATTTCCAACCTGTTTCCAGTACGTGTCGAGATTTGACACATTGTCTTTAAGTGGTTCAGTTTGTGATTTGAAAGAGTTTGAGAAATGGCTGTTCAACAGCCTCTCAAGGTTAAATCTTATTTTCGGTTTATCGCTTGAAATCATAAAATTCAAACTTTTAAGAAAACACTAGGGTGGGGTGTGATTTTCAAAGCATAAAAACAGATTATATTTATTAATTATTATAAATAATAATTCTTTCAATTGTGTATTCTCCTTCAATTCTTCTTTACAGTGATTTTATTGGCAATAAATTGAACGATTCAACGGTTTTGCAGATAAAAAATTTGCCAGAACTAAATAAGTTGTAAGTATTGAATACTAATTTAAAAATATATTTTGTTCTAATTTTTTACAATTTCTACAATTTCTTTTTAGAGTTTTAAAACGCAATCAATTAGAGACGGTACCAAAATTTGAGGGTTTAAGCTCCTTGAAACAGTTAAGTTTGGCCCACAATCGCATACAGAAAATATCTGCTGAAGCTTTGACAGCTTTACCAAAGCTGAAAGCATTAGATTTATCTAAAAATTATTTGCATACAGTCGAATCAAATTACTTTCCCGCAACAAATCGTTTGGCTCATTTGTAAGTTTATTTTAAATTAAAAAAACAATTTTTGTTAAGAATAAATTTTCTTCAAGAATTTTGAACGGCAATGAAATAGCCAGCATAGCAGAAACTGCTTTTGAAAATATGTCTGATTTATTGGATTTGGAATTGAATAACAATCGGTTGACGGTACTGCCAGCAGGAGTGTTCGAAAACCTAACCAAGTTGAGAAAATTGTAAGTTTAACATTTGCTAATTTTTCGAAGTTTTTTATTTCTTGGTATACAAATATTAAAATTTTATTCTTTAAGATCCTTAAACTACAATCATTTGGAAATTAATTGGTCCACCTTTCGTGGTTTAACTTCTTTGCAAAAGCTATTTTTAAAATCCAACAATTTACGAGCCTTGCAAGATGGTCTTTTTCATGTGATGACAGCTATAGAAACTATTGAATTGGATCATAATTTTATCAGTTCCTTAAGCCGCCAGGGTTTATTTAATTTAACTAAATTGCATCATTTATCATTATCGAACAATTCCATATCACGCATTGAACTTGACACTTGGGAGTTCACTCAGTCCCTAATAACTTTAGATCTCTCACATAATAATATTTCCGAATTCAAGCCCCAGCATTTGGATTGTCTGCAACGTTTGAAACATTTAAATTTGGGCCACAATAAAATCCAGTATTTAATGGAAAATACTTTCGATTGTGTTAAAAGCTTAGAGGATTTGAATTTACGGCGTAATAAGCTCTCCTGGATCATAGAAGATCCCGGAGCTGCACCGCCTTTTAAAGCTTTAAGAAAATTAAAGAAACTAGATTTATATGGCAATAATTTAAAACAAATTAACACTAAATCCCTAAGTGGCCTGTCTAATTTGGAATCTTTGAATTTGGGTGGTAATGCTTTGGCTTCTATACAATCAGGTGCCTTTGATCACATGACTAATTTGCAAAAATTAATGTTTAAGTCATTGAATTTTATTTGCGACTGCGACATTTTATGGTTTAAACGTTGGTTGCGTAGGCACTATCAGACCACAGGTAATCAGAAACAATTACAAGCTTCCGCACAACACTCGGGTTCATTGCAAGCAGTTTGCGGTTATCCAGAACATTTGTTGGATCGAGAACTATTATCATTGCAACAAAATGAATTGACATGTGGTAATATTTTTATTCTGAAGAAAAAGGAAATTAATATAAATCGGTTTAATTTCTTACATTATTTTAGCTGAAACCCCTAAACCGGTCTTAGTACAGGAACCTTCAAATCAATTGGCTGTTAAGGGTGCCAATATAACAATGGAGTGCAGAGCAACCTCACCTACAGCTGCCTCTTTAGCAGCAGCAGATGAATTAAAAATTAAATGGCGCCACGACAATCACAACATCAAAGAAAGAGATCGCAATTCACCTTCAATCTCCTCAACGAATTCTCTTTTAATGCCTTACACCACCACCGAAACCCAGGTACATCATGATTCCTCTAATAATCAAACTACAATTATTGGCTACTTACGGCTCTACAACATGAGCTATGAATCGGCTGGAAAATATCAATGTGTGGTATCGAATGCTTTTGGCACCACCTACTCGCAGAAATTTAAAATGTCTATTGGCAGTAAGTTTTTTTTTTTCTGTAATTTTATTCTCTTTAATTATATGGTTAATGCCAGCCACATTGTTACTTAATTTTATTTATTTCCTGATTTTTTTTCTAGTTCATCCTACTTTTTCGCAAATACCTTCTAACCTGACTATAGATTCAGGCGATACAGCACGTTTGGTTTGCTCAGCCACTGGTGATCCTATGCCTGAAATAGCTTTACAAAAATTTGGTGCCAGCGATTTTCCTGCTGCTACTGAACGTCGTTTACAGGTGTTGAGAGAAGAAAATGCTTTTGTTATAATTAATGCAAAGCCCATAGATAGTGGCATTTATACGTGCACGGCAGAGAGTCCAGCCGGGGAAATAAAAGTTAATGCATCTCTAATTGTTAATGGTGAGTGTTATGCAAACCTGTATATGCAAAGACAATTTTCAAAATTCTATAATTGGGTCAACATAATATTACACGCTGTGATATATTTGATCAACACATATTTATTAAAATTGTGTGCCAATAAAATGTGTGGTCTTTAATTAGCCTTTTTTTATATAAATGAACTCTTGTTGCTTACCTAATTCTTGAGGAATGTATTAACATCTAATAAAACTTTATGTTGCAGCACAAAAATGTTTAACATTTAAAATCTAAATCTAATTGCTAAAAATAGTTTTAAGATATTTTCTAGGCAGGCAGGAGTTTAGTATAAAAAGCGGAACATACATTTTAAGCGTGATCGATCTTAAATGGGGGGTAATCGAGCCCCGGTGGAACGTTGAGAAGTTATTCTACAAAGTTTTATTGTGATAGAACCACATGTTGAGGTGTCGCAAAGGCCTTGAACATAGTTGTTTGTCTTTAAATTGTCAAATATATTTTATTTTATTGATTGTTTATTATTTTAATTATATCATGAGAAATGTTTTTAAGTGTACTTTTTTGTAGTAAGATAGGCTAGGGGTAGATATGATATTGTAACGATTTTTCTTTTATTTCTTTGACATGATAAGAATAGACAACTAATTGAAACTTGTAGATAGATACGAGGAATGCTGGCGACGGATGTAGCGTGCCAGAAAATGCATTACATTCTGCTGGTGTCTAATTTTTCTTTATCTCTTTATTATAAAGTACTTAAGCCTAAATAATTAATTAAGTTATTTAAGATACATATGTATGTACTTAGAATCAGTGTTCGAAAATAAACTGAACATTATTTTGTGTATTGTATACACACGCAGAAACGATATTAATTTTTTTAACGTTTATGTATTTTTACACAACTCGAATAAAATAAATACATAACCATTTTTCGTCCTAAAACAGTAAACTATACATTAAGAATAATTTGCTGGACTGAACACAACGAAGTTTGTGGTTTGATCATTACGTTGAATTTGTTAAGTACAGTATTCTCGTTGTGTAGAAAGATCACAAGAAGAATAACAGCTCTTTTTTGTATTTGCTACACAAACACTATTTGCGTTTGTGTATTCAATATTCTACCGTACAAAACACTATGAAGTAAATTTTCGAACATTGCTTATTTCTATTATACAGTTTTTGCAGATCCAAATGTATTGAAGTTGGTTAAATTGGTTAAATGTATTGAAATTGGTTGAATTTCAATACATTTGGCTCTCCGGCATTTCTTACTCTACTCCAATCGTGTTCAAACTTTACAATTGATTTAACAATAGCAAACGGCAACTTTTTATCACTTTCGGAATTCACTGTTTGCTTTGTAGACCTGTAACATTTTGTAGGTTTGGTAAATATTGATAAACAACAACAAAATACATAGTTTATTTTAAATTTACCAAAGCTACAAGGTGTAAAAGGTCTACAATAGCAAACCGTGAATTCCACTACTATCACATATTGAAAAAGATATTTTTCATTCCACCCAAATGGTGATTGCTGCTTTCGGTTGGTCTCTTCCAGTTTACCCAAGCTTACAACGATAAGTTCATAATGCTTCCGAGAAGAAACAAGAGACTTAAATACTTTCTTTTTGATATGAGACACCAAATGCAGCCAGTGTTAGACTAAAAAATATATTTTTAATGTTGCCTGTCATCATTTGGAATTCATCTCGTAAATGTTGAAAAAGTATTTTTATTATCTTTGTTAAGATGGCTTGTCAACAACAGTCTAATACTCGCGGTTGAGTTTTTAAAAAACGCACGGTTGTCACACAACACAGTGTTGCATATAAAGAGAGTAGTTGGTACTATACTAACTTGACAAATGTTTTATTGAGTAAAGCGATAACGATCCTTCTTAATAAAGTGTAAACATGATCATTTAGATTGTTACTGGTAGGCGGGTTTGAATGCATCTTAACCGTCTTTATTTCCGTTGGCGCATGTTTTACGATTTATGATTTAATGGCATGTTTGCGAATGATCGAATTTTTAATAAAAAAAAGAAAACACATTATTAGCGTTATAGTCGCCAGTCGTTACGTAGCGCAGGACTAGATATTTATAGCAGTAGCTGTGTAATGGCCCTCTGATATTAAAAATCTCGGATGGATATAATCGAAAAAAATAATTAAGTTTCGATGAAAGTTCACAAGGAAGATGTTTGCTGCTTGAAGCTAACCCGCACAAAAATCGGACAGCAAATGTCTAAACTTTGTCGTCTTATATTTTTGTCATACATTTTTTCACCATAATTTCCGATAGCTCTGAAACTGCTAAGTAGACTTAGTGCGGATTTTCGAATTTTTTATATAACCAAAAAGGGGAATCCTTATCGAGTTATGTCGTGCAACTTTTTATTTAGGATACTACGGTATATATCGAAAACTAAATTCAAAAAAATGAAGAGCAGATGTGTCTTCGGTATATTTGCGCCCCAAATAACCGAAGAAGCAACCTTCAGTTGATCCAGTCTACCGTTTATACTTGTGTAATTTATATATTCAGGTAGAAGGTCACCCTTTTAATTTTACATATTATTGTAAGACTTTAAGAAAACTTATATTATATATTTTTTTTTCTTACAGATAAACCGCAACCTGCAATACCAGTGGCTAAAAAAGAGGTCGTTGTTGGTAAATCCAGTGTTTTAAAATGCTTAAATGAGATAACAACTGAGCTAAATCAGCCTCATCGTGAATGGTATAAAGATAATAAACCCTTCCATATTACACCTACATTAGATACGGATCGTTATTATTTTACCTCTGAGAGAGAGCTACTTGTCATTCTCAATAGCCAGTCGATCGATTCCGGAAACTATCGTTGTGAAATTACCGATAACTCCAAGACATATACCATGCAAATGGAACTGTTAGTGGTAAAAGAGGATTTCAGTCAAAATGTTATTATAATTGGCGTCATCGCAGTGACAGTGGCTTGCATTATAATTGGCTCATTAGTTGTATGGATAATATTGTTTTATCAAAAGAAGAAACTGTACATGAATGCGGGAAATGGTACCGCTTTGGGTGGTTCCAGAGTAGCAGCAGCTAACAGTCACAATTTATTGACGTCCAGTAGAGGAAGCACTTTAGATCAAACACAAATGACAACGCTCAGTAGAACATATCTTAGATCTCCACGAGAAAATTACAATAATGCAGCTAACCAGAGGCCACGCAGTCTAGCAGCTTTAGAAATGAATGGTTGTCGTTATCAAGGAGTCGAAGATGAGAATCAGCCTTTAACCGAACAGAGAAATTTTCTGATTGTCACAACCACACCCAATTATCAACAGTTGTTAATGCAACGTCAAGCCCAAGAAGAAGATAGAACAGATGATGAACATTTAACTTTGGAATATCTAAGATTAAACAGATCACATGATGGTGATCATCATCAAGATCATTTGTCTAGCAAAGATTCGGGTACTGGTTCCGATGCAGCCGTTAAACGGAGTTTAGAAGATTTTTCCATAACACTTATGCCCAATGCATCGACACCGACTTCAAGCGGTGGTGGATTAGGTAGTTTACTCAAGCCTGGTGCTAGGGCGTCCTTAGCAAAACAAGACACAGATGAAGATGAGGAGTACAACAGTGTTCCAATACGTATACCCACATTGCAGCAAAATGTTAATAATAGCGGTACCGAGGACACAGAAGATTTTACCACATCACCTACTTTGGGAGTATCTGTGTATCAAGTTGAAGATGATCTACATAATATATCACGAAATAATAATCACTCTCCAGCGCTAACAAATTATAAAACTTCTGGTAGGGACGATGGTGATGATGATGATGGCGGGGGAGGTGTAAGTTTGGTGGATGCAACTGTAGGCAGGTCCACTTATAGCAATATGCCTAAGAGCACCGTTTCATCGCCAACACACCAGCCACAACATTGTAAAGCAAGTACAAATTTTACTAAAACTCCAACTTCTTCCCTGTCTCCTCCTCAAATTCCTCTTCGTACACAAACGGTTGATATTTAGATTTTATTATTAAATTAAAATCAAGAAAAACAAAAGCCTAAAAACTAAAAACCAAATCGACAGTTTGTTGTCTTCAAACCAAATATAAAGACTGTTTTATTATGATGACAAAAAAACAAAAAAAAAGATAAAATGATTTCACTTTTAAGTTCAACTTAAATAGTTTGTTTTAAAATAAAACAAACAAACGCAGCTTCATTTCTGCAATGCAGCTCTATATTTCTTTTTTATTCAATAACTTAATTTAATTACCAGTGATTTATTTAAAGTTTATTTCCTTTAATTTTTTTGTTAACTTTTGTAAATACAATTTCAATTTGCCACTATCTCTCTCTCTCTCTATCTTTCTACCCCACTTGATTTATGTGTGATATTATTATTACTTTATTATTACTAATTATTATTATTATGATTATTATTATTATTGCAATAAAGTTAAAATTTGTATCTGTATTATATTTATTTTGTATTATTCTAGTTTTGTAATAATTTTTTTTGTAAATATTATATTAATGTTTTGTTAAAAAATGACTGAACCAAATTTGTTTTTTCTTCCAGTAACAAAAGAAATGTAGAATTTAAAATAGATTTTTCCAAACTGCCGTACCATCAAATAACATTTTTTTGTGTCTGTTTCGTAATTCCATTTAAATTTAAGGACTTTTCAACAATTGTAGGCTTAAATTTAAGCGAAATCGTTTTGTATATCAAATTCGAAGAATTAAATTAAAGGATCCACATTTATCTGGTTTTCTAAGTTAAAGGTTTTCTTAAGCAAACACATTTCAAATAAACACATTTCGCACACCAGTTACTCGTTCTTATAAGGAATTCCATTATAATTTTAAGGTGTGTATTATTGAAATTGATTGAATTTTGGAATGTGTTTATTAGAATTTTTCAATTCTATTAGAGCCAACAGTTAAATTAAATTGTTAAGTTTATATCTTAACTGTGCTATTCTAAAAATTATAACTTGATGATTGCTCTCATATTTTATTGTGTATATGACAAAATTATTATTGAAATTTATAACAAAAAAGCTTTTTTAGAAACCTAGAATAGCAAATTGCTGTTCTTGTCGCAAATGTTTTTGCTATCACACGAATATTACTATTCGAGAATAGCAGTGGTAAGTCTGTAAAATTATACTTAACTAGCAGTGCCGGCGTCATCATCAGTGTCCTGACAACATTTTGTTCGAATTTTTATTTTAAAAACATAAAAATTTCATTATTTATGTCTCAATTAAAAAAAAGAACAACTGCAATATTTAATTATAGGTAAGATTAACATGGTTTACATTATGAGAATGCGTCTGCATTATGGGTCGATTTTTATTAATTGTAAGGATAATGTAATAACTCGAAAGATAACTGGGGTAATGCTCAGATAGTTACCTAAATAAATAAAGCTTTTAAAAGTAGAGGTAACTGCGGAATGTTTTGTTGGGTTGTTTACTACAACAAGGATAGGCTGAAGCCTATTAGCCACGATTCGCTGATGATTACCCTATTTGCTGCTTACAATGAAGATTGTCAATATGCATAAAAATTTTATCTAAGGGGGGCGCTTCACACTATAGTGCAATTATTAATAGTTTTGATTGAATCGTTGTTTGCAATTTTTCAAAAAAACAACTCATCATGTCAGGGTTTCATTTTTCCCAAACAATCAAAATTTATTTAGTACAATTTGAGTGCAAAAAGTACAATTTTAGAACCCAGTTGGCACAATTTTAAAATTTTATTTACCACTCCTGGGCTGAATTTCATTAATGCAGATTTCACTTTTCCCCTTCAATGTACGGGTGAATGAAATCCTGTTGGCCTTTGATATGAAAAAAACCTTATAAAAATCCAATGGTTTTAAATCCGAAAATATTTGATGCCAATTTTGGACACCGAAACAAAAGAGTACACGACTAGGAAATAAAAATTTCATGCAGCTTGCGTGCGAAACTAAGAAAAAGGAATATAACTTGACATTGAGATTTCACTTCTTAGTAGCATTCTTAGGTAACCCAAAAATATATTTTTTTAATTCTTGTGAAAAAGACTAACCTTCTTTGCATGGCAGTTAAAAAAAAACTTTTAATTCCAATCATAGAATGATCAAGACGCTGTAAGCTTCTTTTAGATTTATTAAGCTAATAATAGTTTTGTGATTTGTCTTTTCTTTTTCTATGTTTCCAAAACTTATAAACAAGGCGAAACATTTACCAGGTGGAAACATTGGAGAATTCAATAATTTGCTCCGTTGCTCGAAAGGCCGAACTATATATAGAAAAAAATATAATAATTTTTTATATATGAAATGTGACGACAAAAAACGATCTCGCCATAGTCACCCCCTGGTAAATGAATTCCCAGTGGTTCTAAACATACAAACAATATAATATACATCTACAAAATATTTCCTTTGAATACTGAAGAGTGTTCAAGTTTCAAATTAATTTTAAAAAACTGAGTACAAAATATATCATACAACAATAGTTCAAATATTATTCATATTTTACAATAGTTTTAAAAAAACAAAATGAAACAATTTGGTTCAGTGTATTTTTTTCTTTTAATATCAAATATTCAAATAAAAATCACATGTAATTTAATTAAAAAATGTAGATTTTATTTTATTTATTTTATAAGGTCTACAAAATTTGTATTTTATTGTATTTAATTTAGCCCTCCGTTATTTATATAAAATAATTTAATAAAAAGCTGCTTATTTATGTTTCAAATTAAGAATTTTTTTTTTTTAAACCAAAGAACTAATTATAAAACATAAAAACAGATAATAAAAATTACTCTTGTAATTATTTATTTATAAAATAAAAAATATAAACAATAATCTAAAATTAAAACTGTGCCTACACTAAAAGAAATTACCTTCTGTTCTGTAAATCGAAGTCGTTTTTAAAAGGAGTAATTTTGTTTCCTGCATTCTTTTGTTTTGTTTTGTTTTCTTTTTTCATTTTTATTTGTTGAATCTTCAAATATAATAAATAATAACAATAAGTGTTCACATCTTAAATGTAAATATTGCTTAATTAAACCCAAGAAGTTCTGGGCAATAGTTTGTTTTGATGGTTGAATTTGACATCTTGGATTTATCGCTCTCATGTTCGGCAAAAAAAAGGCAAAGTCAGCGGTCAGTGGGTTTGCCAGTGTTTCAAGCTTCTCTAAGTACATTCGCGATTTCTACTATGTTTGAATTTTTAACACTCGGAGGGAGCGGATGTAATCACAAATTTTGGCACTTCTGATTTTTTTTTGCAAATTTAAAGCTTTGCCGCATAACTGAAATCGATAGCACCATATTGGTTTGAGAATCGATTTGTACAGTAAAAGTTTGTATTCTAAGTTGGGGGTAGAGTTTTTACTAATAAATCAGTTTAGTTGGACTGCTTCCATTTGTGTTAACTTCGATAATAAGGCGCATGTATTCCTGCTATTGTTTGGGATTTCCCGGAAAACAAAAAAAAAAAATATTCGCATTCCCGGGAAAAATTCAAACAAAGAAGAACGCAAATATTCACATTCCCGGGATTGCCGGGAAAAATTCATGGTTTTAATAAAACATAACAAAAAAGAACGCAAATAACGACTAAATATTAGTATTAACAGTTTATAAAACTTAAAAACAAGTCAGGTGACAAAAATAACAAAATATAACAAATATTTATAAATACAAAAAAAAAATATTTCAATAATTATGTTTTTTTATTGGACATTCTTTTCTTTGGTTTTGTTGCGTAAGTCTCTCTTTAAAAGTTGGTTCCATTTCGTTAACAACACATCTCCTAGTTGACGGTTCTACAGATTCGATTGGCTTGAATAATCTGTGGAACAATTGTGCTGAATAAAGTTTTATGAATTTTTTTGGCACTTAAGTATCGCAAACGTTTTATCATCTCTTCCTTCATTTATTTTTCTTTTCAACTATTCGGGTATGTTCTGTAATCCGAAACCGAGTGAAATTGAAATCGAATAAATTTTTAAAGAAAAATATAACTTAGTTGCGCCAATTATTTTAAAACATTAGCAATCAAGGAAGTAATGTGAATTGTCTTTAATCAAATGTATAAAAAATAATATCAAAATGTTGTAAGATTTGAAAGTTATGACAATTTAAAATTTAATCGGATTCAATTTCACTCGGTTTTGGATTACAGAACATACCCGATTGTTTTTGAAAGAGTCGAATTATATAGCCAAAAGCTGCTCGTAGAGGGTCTGAATAATAGCATCTGGGGGGTTATTACGTATTTCGATTCGAAAGAAATCTTTTTCGAAACACAATGTTAAAGTCATACAAATTCGAATGATTTCCTTTTCGAATCGAAATACGTAATAACCCCCCTGCTATTAACAAATTTGTGCCTCTGCTGCTTAAGGCCTCTACTGCAACTTTAATGGGATTTAAAATGACCACTAAATTTTCTAAAATCTGAACATATTCTTCAACTCACAACTAAGCGCAATTGAAATCTATCAAAGCTTTTTTAAATGCGTTCTTCGATTTAAGAAACGATTGAATCATCGCAACCATACTTATCTTGTCTTTTTGTCATATTCTTGTTTCTTATATTTCTCGTGACAGGCTGTTGAGGACTTTCTTTAAATAGTTTTACACTTTGTCTTGCACGATCTATAGCATTTTTGTAAGTTTCTAGAAATATTACAATTTTACAAATGCTTGTTTTTTATTCAGCACAATAACGATCAAATATTTGTGTGATAGCAAAAGAAATGTTTATATAAAAATAAGAATCACAGAATTTTCTTTAAAGTACTCATATGATTTTAAATTTCCCGTTTTCCGGGAAATTAGCAAAAATTTTCAAGGGAAATTGTTTATAGCTTTTTCCGGTTTCCCAAACCCTAATTCCTCCATTTAAAATTAAATGTGATTGCAATTGTTCAAACGTCTTAATAATTTATAAAGAAGCTTAACGTTGTAAATAATTTAAATTTGACAACCTTGGTAACCTTTAACGATATTCTGCTGAGATTTATTTAATTATCGGTATCGTCGCGTATCAAAATACGAAAATCAATATAAACCCATTTAACGAGAATCAAAACCCGTTATATACGAATATTGTTTATCAAATCAAAGCAAAAATATATTTTCAAATTTTTCATAATAATATCTAATTTGCATTGTCGTGTATTATTTAACATTTGATGTCTACACTTAACCAAAGATGTTGCGAAAAGTATGTTAAAATAGCCAGCCAAAAAAAGACAACCAGCACGCCGCTGTTCGGACGTTGATGAGGGTGCTTCAACATCACTACAACACATTGTTTACAGTATATATGTATGTATGTATGTACGAGTAGTGAACAATGCTTAAGGGCTTCTTTTAGAAAATCAGCATTTAAATAGAGAATAAGCGCGAAAATGTCGCAGTAAAGCAAATTTGCATAATTACGCAATTTTCGAGTTTTAAAATCCGCCATTAATGCTTTACTAACGTATTTAAAAGGAAAAAAAAATATCTCTTTACCAAGACAGTCTCAAGCGCCCAGCTTATCAGTTTTTTCTTCGGCTTTGTCCAAATTTTTTTTTGTAATTTGTTTATATGTATATGGGGTCTGACAGCTGAAGATGATTCGAATGGTTGTTGTAGAGATACATTCGCCGTGTTGAATATGCCTTTCCAAATGAAATTGGTTGTCAAATTTTGATTTAGCGAACGCTTGGCAGATATTTTTCTATAAAAAAACCTTTTATTTTATTAAGCGAAGTGATTTGTTTAGAATTAATCATATTTAAGCGGATTTATTAGTATTATAGTATTTTTTTTGTCGGTTTAAAATCCAATTCCGACAACATGGGATTCTGTGACAGCCCTGATGGTGATGCATTATATGAATTTTTTAAGTTGTTAGTATTTTTGGCGATTAAAGCGGGGAATGCATTTAAGCGGGGCTCCTTTAAACGGGAACTTCTGTAGTAAAAGTTTTAAATTGATGACCGTCTTCGACTTCTGTTTTCAATGTTGTTTTATTACCGTTAATATAAATTTACATTATTGAATTATTAACTTACAGCCTTGGAATGTTTAAAATACATGTATGAAAAAGGAAAACATTAAACTCGAAATAATCAAACTAAATTTACAGTGGTAATACGAAACTTAAACAATATTTCACAAATATTTCTGAAATCTAGAAAACTTGAATACAATTTTTTAGAAAATTGTACATCTTTCAAATAATATGTACACACCTGATCAAAATAATAGATACACCGGCAAATTTTAATATATTATGCTTCATGGTTCAAGTTTTTTTTTCGTAAATTTTGCATGGAATTCTTTACTTTTAGGACGTTTTACATTCCTTTCAGTGTCTTTTCCGAACAAATTAATCTTAGTTTCATCACGCCATAAAATATTTCTCTATTTTCTTTCACCTTCACTTCCGGAACAATTTGTATGTAATTTTCAAAATTTTAACCTTATCGCTAATTTTTTTTCCTCATTCAAGGAACTTTTCTATCTATCCTTCCCGAAAGATTAGCCTTCTGAGAGCGTCGCCGAACTGTAGGAGCGCAAACAGAATTTTTAATTTCGTCATAAATCTGTCTTGACGATTTGAATGGGTCTTTTGGTGTTTTTTTTTTTGAGGAATACCACGTCTATCTATTGCTATATTGTTTCTTAACGTGTTTTAAACAAAATAAAGTGTTCTGTTAAGACAGATCTCAAAGTTCTACAGCATCTTCTTTCTAATAGGGATTACTTACCAGAGTCTTTAAAAATATTATAGAAAAATTTCGATTTATTTATGAATTTGGGTTTGAATTTCAAGTGTATCTGTTATTTTGATCAAACATATTTTGACTTTGAATAATAAAAATATTTTTTTTTATAACGGTACTTAATATTTAATAACGCTTGCCCAAATTAGTGTTGACAAGCTAAAGTTAGCAGAAGGATAAAAAATTATGGCTTAAAAAAGTACCCTCTAGCGTATCTATTATTTTGATCAGATGTGTATGTAGGTCGGTCAGCAATTAAAGTATTTAAAACCGGACATTTCAAGAAATTGGTTTTCTGCTTGAAACCGAGTGTTAAAAAATCCGATACTGATTGTTTAAAAACCGGTTTTTAACATTAAATTAAAAAACATCAAACCAGTTTCAGGTTTCGCGCCATTGTACTGACATAGTTACACCATATAATTTTTAAATTTCAAAACAGCATCAGAAATAAAAGGAATTAAATGTTAAACTAAATTAACAAAAAAAATTTTAATGTTAAAAATATTTAAATATTTTGTTGCAGCGAATTTATCTGCATTTTAAAATTTGAAGTGTATTTGTTTTTAATTTTCAACTTAATATGGCATTTTGTAAATCAGGTGGCAGATTGTTTAAAAACAAAAGTTATTAGAAATATTTATTTTAAATACTTTAAAGTGTTGCAGAATTGTACATGACACTCATGCAATAGGGATGCTGATGGTAAGCCATGATTAACAACCCGATACTATTAAATGACTGGGGGGTTACTGCGTAATTCGATTCGAAAGCTAAAATTTTTCGAAAGCAATTACCGAATCGAAAGCTTAATCGTACTGCGTAACTCGTTCGAAACGAGAGTTGTATCGTTAAACAAATGGGAAATTATGTTGAAAAGTTGGTAGCACTGCAACTTAATTGTCAAACTTGGTGAAAATAACCCAAAACAAAACGCAGTTAAAAAAGAAAGTTTAAATATTATACTTTTCTAATTATTTTTTATTGTAATAATGGATTGTGTTTTGTTGTGGATTAAAAATCATTAATTATTTAAATTTAATTCCAGAAAGAGTTCAAAGTAAAATAGTATGGGTCCCATCAAATATCAATATTCTTAATGATAAAAGGCAAGAGACCAGAAATATTTTCTAAATTATATTAACAAAATGTATCATTTAGTTTTGTCAAAAGTTTCTTTCAGTAAGGATTCAATTACGTATATACTTAATAGCATAGAAAGTGAATTAAAAAGGTCACAAAGATCCGCTGCTATTCACCTACGTTAAATGAGGCAGTCACTCTACAATTGCTGCCTCATATTAACTGATGTATTCCTAGTCCCTGGAACATTAGGATGACCTTTTGATAACTCTGAATGCTTAGATATGAATTGAACCATTTCTTCGTACTTTTTTTTATAAGATTTTTTCTGAATATTCCTTTAAATAACAATTATTTAGGCTTAAGTTCTTTATAATAAAGAAATAATAGATACCACAGATAACAGAATGTAATGCATAATAAAGAACTTAACACTGAATAATTATTAATTCATTAATAAAAAATAGTTCAAATAAAATTAAATTTACATTAAACATTAAAATAATTGTATTAAAACCAACATTATTAAGTTTAATTTATGTATTATACACTTCTATTTATTTTGAAACGTTAAAATACTTGCATTTGTACTTTTCTTTCAATTTGTCACTAGCAAAATAGCTTTCGAACAATTTCCTAATGGTTTTTGCGTAACCGATGCTTGTTTTCGTACTACAGAGTTGACCTTTCGAAAGTGATTTTTATTTTTCGTAACACAGAGTTGTTCTTTAGATAGGGATTTTTATTTTTCAATAGAGCAAAGAATCTTCCGCACTTTCGTAACAATTTATACGAAAATCGTAATACGCAGTACGAATAGTTCGAACTAGTACATTTTTTCTTTCGAATCGAATTACGCAGTAACCCCCCTGATATTAAATGTTTGACATTGGTCACTGCAATTTCGTTAATGATAATGCTTTAATCATTGGTTAAGGATAATTATTTACTGATTATTAATACTAATAAAATTGTTTCATTAAAAATAATTATTCAGCCCTATTCCCGTTGTCGTTTTAATTTTAATAGACGTTTCTATGTCGTTGTCGTTTTTGTCGTCGTTTCGTTTATAAATTCGTATTCTTTAAATACATATGTATAACAAAGAGAAAAATAATAAAGTTTGTTATATTTTTTTTCAAGTTTTACTAAAATATGGCGTGTACTGAATTTTATTTTTCAAGTTCAAGTGACGATAATGAAATAATGGATATATATATATCGGAAGATGCTACGACATAACGTTAACATTTTTTCCATCCCAGATTCTAACTATGAAACTCGATTAGTAGCGATCCAACTTCTGGTCGGTGAACACCACTACGTTTCCTTTCGGATTAATTTGTTTTTTATTTTTAAATAGTTTTGACGCCGCTTTCTCCAATGGTGACAAGTGCATCTGTTTATATCAGCCTTCCCCTGTTGCTCTGGATTCAGCGTTTCTTTTTTATCTTGATTTATTTTAATAGAGAAAACATTTTAATGGATATTTCCTCGTAATTTTGTTTTACCTACTTTATGCCAACCTTCTCCATCTAGAACTGGAGGCCCAAGTTCGGCAGTTTCGCTTAAAAAATCACTAAATTTTAGGGGTTTAAGCTCTTTCGAAAACCCTTAGCATAAGCGGGTTTCATTTAGGAAAATAAAATTTCGAACTGCCTTGATGTACTTTTTTTTCATTTTGATTTTTTTTTTCTTTTCTTGTAGTCGTTTGAATTTCGTTGCCTACAATGATGATGACAGAGAACGAAGATTTTATTGTCGTTTCTATCTTCGTTTCAAAATAGAGAAGACCGATATATTTACGAAGAATGTCGATAACGCCAACAGTGATGCCAAATTGTTTTTATTTCGTTTTTAAACTACAACGCCAACAGGAATAGGGCCGATTATTACTGTAAATAACGATGAAAAAAGTCATCAAAATTTAATTCCTTATTTTAATGCTAATGAAATAAGCAATTAATTAGCCAATGCATTACTTCCATATACGGTTCGGTAGAGTTCCGCCCACTGCATAATATTTACCTTTAATAATACCTAAATAAGGCCGGTAAATTGTGTCTAACTGTATTATTTATATTTGTTTTTATAAAGAGCATATTATTACACACTCTGTATAAATTCTCAAGATTTGCATATTAATTTATATATTTAATGAAAAACTTTATAACAATTAATTATTACAAAGTTGCAAAAAAAAATATAGCACTAGCAACCAAGGTCATCAGCTCAGTTTTAAAAAGGAAAATGCTCAAAATCAAAAATAATGCCATATTCATAAAAATACGTTTTTATTGGGACACTAAGTAACTGTTGTCTTCATTTGATTATCACCCCTATTACGGATGTCGTTGTCACACATCGACAACGATAATATTGTAATAGATTAAAGAAAACAATCAGAAAATACTAATTGTGTTCTTTAATCTATTACAATATTATTGTTGTCGAAGTGTGACAACGACATTCGTAATACGGGTGTATATGTTACTATAGCGCCCATTGTAATACATCTTCTGTGAATATCTAAAAAAGTTGTGTTGTTTTATCTCATTCTAACGTAGTAGTGTTTGCAGCATGTTTACTTAGACTCGATTTACAGAACAGGGTTGTAATTTATTAAAACAAATGCCTTAAATCTAATTCAATGAATCAAAACTGAAAAAAGAAAATATGTAAAAGAAAATATGTAAAATTCAAAAATACTTGTTCTACCTTTTTTATTTTAATGACTATTGAAACGATTTTGAAGCAGAAAATGTGTTCATTTTTTCAAGGCGAATTTATATTAAGAGGTAACAAAAGTGTATTCAAGAATTTTCGTCTCTTAACAAGCTTTCAAAATACAACAACGATAAATTTTTTTTTATTTTAAATAAATAGTGAATGAGAATACAATGGAACATTTTTTTAAAACTCATAGTGTAGAAACACAACAGACGACGGTAACGATATTTCAATACAAATTTGACATAAGTTACCGTTCAACGATAATGCTGCTGAGAAAAATTTTGTCTGTTTTTATTATTCTCTCATATTTTTTCTCTTACTCTCCAACATTATAACCATATATTTCCAAAAATAATTGTATTTTGTAAACATTTTAATTCACAATAATAGCAAAGAAACATTATTTAAAAAAGAATATGATGAAAAATGGATATGATGAAAAAAATAATTCAAGAGGTAAAAATATATTAACCGCTATACAATTTATGATTTTCAGGTTCTTGGAATATATTCTAATGCCACCTACATATTAAATGTACACTCAACGGTACTTAATATTGTTTTCCTTTCTTCAATTTTCTTAATGGAAGTCATCTTTATTTAATTATAAAAGTTTTACCCAAAATATTTTTGAAAAAAAAAAACATATAACGGAAATGTAATTAAATATTGACATTGCCATCAGCAAGCCTTCGTTTTTTTTAGGTACTAATTCTCAGTAACGACAAATCGTTCCGTTACCGTCGTCTGTTGTGTTCCTACACTTAACTTTTACACCAAATTTTATTTCATACAACAATTATTTTTTTTAATAACTAAAATTACGGAACATAACTTCTAAACAAAATTTCTAATGATTTATCACCCACAGTATATGGAGTTCATTAAGATGGTTTCCATTTATATTGGCTTATGACGTTGCAATTTACGAATTCGCCTCGGTTTTACTATATTTTTCTTAAGACTGCATTTAATGAGAAATGTATTTGTTTTCCACAATATAAATAAGAACTAGAGAAGAATTGTGCAATTTAAATCTAAAATAAAAAGCTTCGAATTCACATAAAATAGCTCCAGTATAATTATTTTTATTAAAAATTAGAACCATATTATGTTCGGTATAACAATATATGGCTGCGATGAATAAATAATAATTGTTTCATTGTTTTATCATTTTTTTTTCACGATATACAAATTTTTGTTAATACGTGATCATGAAATGGTTATTACGCCCAATAAATGCAACATGGATGTTTTGAACTTGAATAATTTTCCCACCAAAGTTTTATAAGTATTCTAAAAATAATATAATAACCAGATAATATTATTAAGGAATAAAAGATAATAAATTTGTTCGTACTCGTGTGTAACCAAAGTATGAATTTCTGTCAATTTAATGATTTGTGTGTAATGTAAAGAACGATAAGTGCGAACACATTTTGACTATCATTATCATTATAACTACAAATTATTCGGAATATATTTTACAATGTTTTAAATATGTGCGACAATATTATGTTTAATAATATGATTTGATTTGGGATTTTTTCATTCGATCAATAGTTAATGATAATGATTTTGTTTTCATAAATAATTGCTAATGAATGAGTTTTATTTAAAACCTTTTGAAAAATTAAAACCAGGCTTAATTAAAAGTTTACAGAACATTTTTTATTACAAATTAGGTGATTAATTTAAAAGAAAAAAATGGGTAGATTATATTTTTGACACTAGACAATTTCTGGATCGCTACATCCGTCTTCAGCATTCTTCGCATCTATCAACTTTGGGTGTTGTTAAATTGTAAACATCATCTATTTAAGCAACCAAACTCAGATAAAGAAGGAAGTCTAAAAAAAAAATAAATATTCAACATTAGCATTAATTATAAACTAATGCTAATGAAATAGGCAGTTAATTAGTCAATATAATGAATTGCTTCCTTGTATGATTACCTATGAATGAGAATATGTTGCCTCAACCAAGTTATTCCTTTGCGTTCATCGTCTTGTTATAACCACATATTATGGTGGCCTGTCGCAGAATCTAAGTCGGTTTTGCTTTTTATTGGATTTGCAAACCAATATTGGTTTCGTTTGGTGTCATGAAACAAGTCAGTTTGAAATTCAGTTGAAGTCAGTTTCGAATGGAAATAAAAGCGATATTCGAATCAGCTGTTGTTTGGTACTTGTACACTTGTTTACCATTTTAATGTTTCTTTTTTTGACAAAATAATTGTTTTCGTTCAAATATTATTAAAAGTTGTTGCATTTTGATTAAAATATATAACAATATTACGATAAAACAAAATGACTACTGCAGGACGCGATCCACTTGAGCTGCCGGAGACTGCGTGTATATGTACATAGTATTTTATACTGTGCGTTCATATTTAAAGCTGGTTTGCAGACTTATAGCATATTATCGGTTAAACAAATACGCTTTCCGAAAGGTCCTTGACATAATCAAAAGTCACTTGCCACGTTCAAAGATTCCGCCATTGCTGCAACTTTTTTTTTAGCTGAAGGATCCTATCAGAGACCAGTCGGAGATCTAGTATTCTAGGTAGAAGCACAATTTTACATGATGTGCTTAAGGTTATGTAGCGGTTCATTTGCCCTCAGTGGGTGCAACTTAAAATAAAATCCAACGAAAAGCGCAGATCAGGGACTATTTCTATAGCAAATGCTATTCCTTCAATAATTGGTTGGACACACAGAAAGATTATTAAGCCTAGTTGTGATGAGAAACCTGCAGTCTTCAGTGATTCAACCAACGAGAATCTATGGTTAGCTTATCCCGCTTCGTGAAGCCTCTCGCAACGTAAGGTGTTTTGGGTGCTATTTTTATGGTTTCCCCTGATTGTTAATATAAATATTAATCAATAAATATTTACTTTAATAAAATAAAATAAATTTATTTACATTTTTGCAAAATATTCGTCTGCAAAAAAAAAATAAAAGCAAAAGCGAGTAATTTGAAACCGACAGCTGTTAGCTGATTGGTTTATTTCCAATAAAAAAAAACTATAATATTGGTTTCTGTGACACCTAAAACCGACAATAATTCAAGTTCGAACTTAAAACCGATAACATTGGATTTCATGACACCAAAGCATTTTTTGTCGGCTTAAAATCCAATTCCGACAAGATTGGATTCTGTGACAGCCTTGATTGTTCACATAGCTCACAATAGTAGTTTTATAGTTTCTAACTACGTCTATAACTACGTCTATAAAATCTTGTGCAAATTATGGAACACTCGTAACAAGTGACAATTCGTTATTCCATAGATATTAAGGAATACACAACCATCTAAAAATAGTTTGTGATATAGATTTATATATGGCTTGACGCCTTAACCTGACGATGGTCTTACCACTGGCTGAAATCAATGCGACCATCAACGCCCTGGTTGCGCATGGGTCATAACATGTAGCAATTTTAGTACTCGGGTGGCAGGACCCCTTGCTTAGTATTTGGAGACCATCTAATCTCCTCACACACCATTGGTGAATCTGTTGAAGCACAACAGACTTTTCTGTGATTTAGGTCAATAAACGGTCACAAGGACGAGGCCTTATCAATAAACGGTCACAAGGACTGATAAAATCCCTGTAGGGCTACCTCGAAAGTTCTTATCTTTTGGTTCCAGGCCTCAGCAAGCCTTAAGGTGCTGGTGCCCCATATACCCGGAAGAAAGACATATTGTTTCCAAGAGTAAATTTAAGGAAAAAAGAGGAATTACACAATTTTACCGATTTCATAATAATGAAAACTTTGCAGCACCTTTTATTTTGATAAACAGGAAATTTTAGATACTATTTACATACAGAATTTTACAATAATAGAATTTAATATAAAACCTATGTTTCAACTTCCTGAATAGATTCCCAGAGAATGGTCTTGCTATACGCCGTAAATCTAAAAACCATATCTACAGCACTATGCAAGTAAGAGCTTTAAAATTTGATGTTGCTCATAAAACAATTATCATGTTTTGTAAACAATAATCGTGTTTCTGCCTTACAAAAGCTCGTAAAAGTAAGTACATATATGTTGCCTAATAAAACGTAAAGTTTACATAAATACAGCGAATTTTTTACATTTCCCCTTATAGTAATGCTTACTTAATAGAACAACTGTAAGGCAGAGAAATGAATAAATTTACGACAAGTTACGAACGTAATTTGGCATCATTGCAGTATATCTACACTGCGCTAAAATCATCGCTAAAAGCAGGTTTGTAAGCGATAACAACTCGACATACGGGTATGTACTGTATACGGCGAATAAGTGTTTTTTGCTCTACTTTAGAAAACCTCGGTTAACCGTATTTAAAAAACACCGAAACCGAGTGTTTCTGGCTTTGAGTTTTATCACTTTTCTATAAAACCTTTACAGTTTTAGAATCATTCTAAAAACATTAGGGGTTTTCACGATGGGTTATAGTGCAAATTTGCTTATTGTAAATTTGCAGTGCATATTGAAGTAGTTCGTGAGCGTACTTTTAGTTCTCTTTAAAATATCTGGCAAATCAAATAAAAAAGTAGAAAAGAAAAATATAAAAATATAAAATACAAACAAAAACAAAAAGGAAAAGGAAAAGGAAAAGGAAAATAATAAATAAAATTATTTGTGATTTTTACAAACAATTTTATTCAATATTTTTTTTTAGAAATATTTCAAAACTTGTTATTTATTTTTATTTGCATCTGAGCAAATATGCACAACTACTCTTGCTCAAGGTCTTTTTTAGTGCAAACGAAGTAAAAGGAAGCAAGTATCGAGTATGTATATTTTGTTGTTGTGTTAATAAAACGATGCATTTTTGGTCACATTTGCATCGTTTGCACAGTTTGCACTACTCATGATGAAAACCCCTGTTATTTAAAAACTTATGAATGAATTGATATCAGATACTTTATAAATAAAGCTACTGACAAGGCCCATTCATCAGGTAACCTCACTAGCAAGGTATATTTATTTTACTAGGTAGTGGCGTCCCTACAACAAATACAACAATACAAGAACAACATGGCATTTTGTTGTTGCTTTGTAGTTCGAAATGTAGTTCGAAATTTATACCACTTACATCCGGCCAAAAATGGAATACAACTCTCATGTATGGGCCGGTGCTCCAAAGTCTATTTTGGAACTACTTGACCGCGTGCAGGAGAGGGCGAAGAAGCTCATAGGTGACAGTAGGGTATCCAACTCTATTGACTCTCTTGAACATCGACGCAATGTGGGTTGTGTTTCGCTGTTTTATCGCTACTACAATGGAATGTGCTCTGATGAGATTAGGGAACTAGTTCCCGATATCCGCACGTTTTCGCGCACAACACGCTTTTCATTAAGAGCCCATCCATTTGTGGTCGATTGGCCAGTGAATCGCACAATGCATTACAGAGAAAATTCATTTTTTAGCCGTACAGTTCGCTTGTGGAATCATCTTCCTACAGAGGTCTTTCCTGTCAACTACAATGTTGGAAAATTCAAATCGAATGTCCACAAACATTACTCCCTCTATCCTCCTTCCCATAACCTAATTTCCTAGTTCTGGCACAATGCTTTGCATGAGTAGGGGTCATCCCCTGAGTGCTGGTCCGAAATAAAAAAAAAAAAAAAAAAACTTCTGAACACATACAACTTTTGACATGTCGAACTACTAAATCAGCTGGGCGGACGACACTACCTAGTAAGATAAATATACCTTGCTCACTAGGAAGGGGAAATATTAAGGCGAAAATTTTTAAATTTTTTTTATATGTAGTTTGATAGTTCAACTTCCATTTAAGGGGAAAAATTGTAAGTTTAATTGTCAAAATCCATATAAAAAACTGATTATTTTCGCCTTAATATTTCCCCTCAGTAGTGAGGCTACCTGATTAATATGCCTTGGATACTGACTTCAAAAAGTGTTCGCCCTGATAATTACAAATTTAAAATAAACACTTTTTAAATACCTCTGGAATTAAGAAATTCACAGGACACAAAATTTCTTTTACAATTAAAAAAAAAAAAAACAATATAAATTATACCATTTCATATGTATGCCATTTACTGGCCTCAATAATTACAAATTTACCATTGTTTTATATTAAAATTTGCAAAAAAAAAAAATAAAAATCAATAATATTTTTTATTATTTGTTTCTCATAACGCATAATTCCTTTTTTTAATTTATTATTATATAGTAATCCAAACAGATTACTATTGGAAAGTATATCCATATAGCATATAGCTATTTCACTGGTGCTTACCCAGATCGTCAGTGGACTTTTTTAAATTTTCCGAATAAAAACCCAGATTATTATGCTCAAAATTTAATAAACCAAATCTCATTTGTTTATTAAATCTAGAGATCAAGAAAAAACCCAAAATTTCTAAACAAAAAACATAGTAACCATTTTAAATTTAAAAAATAAAAAACTACTTTTATTTTTCTTTCTATTTGTTTGGATTACTATATAATAATAAATTTGAAAAAAAAGGAATTATGCGTTATGAGAAATAAATAATATTATTTAAAAAATTCCAAATATAATTTTAAAAAAAATATTTTTTGTTTGATTATATTTTTATTATTGTTATTTTTTGGCAATGATCTTTTTTACAAAGTTAAATTTTGTTGCAATATGCTTTATTTAAAAGAAATTTTTTTACTAAATAAAATTTTACAACAAAACTAAAATAAAAGACTCTAAATGCAACATAAAACTTGCCTTTTTTTAAAAACACAATTAAATATAACTTAAATAAAATAAAATAAAATGAAAAGAAATTAATATTATTTAGAAAATATCTAAATTAATAACAATTAATCGAATTAATCTTAATAAAACAGCATGTTTAAAAAATAAAAAAACCTAATATATAATTTATCCTTATATAGTTGTAATTTATTTAATAGTTTTTATAAACTTCAATAAATTACTTTGTAATTGTTTTAAACATTATTTATATTCATTATAATTATTTTAATAAATATATATAATATTTAGTTATATAAAGTAATTTATATCAAAATAAGAACTTTATTGGAAAAAGAAAAAAAAAAGAAAATAAAATAAAATGTTTGGTTAAAATTAATAAAATATGAAATAAAAATACTAAAATTTGTTTTATTTTTCTTCATGCAAATTTTCATGCAACACTTTGAATCAACACTCGTGAAAACACTAATGGAAAAACATAAAATAACTAGCTATCATAGATACGTTGACGACATCATATGAATTCTTGAACAGGGCAATGCCGAAGAAATCCTGACAGACTTAAACACTTTTCATAAAAATATTACCTTCACAATGGAAAATGAAGAAGACAAATCTTTACATTATCTTGACTTTACAATAACACGAGGAATTGACTCTTTAGCCTTTGACATTTATAGAAAACCAACCACAACAGACACTACTATCCACGTCACATCAAACCACCCTTTGCAACATAAACTCGCAGCATTTAGACATATGATACACAGACTTAAGATAATCCCACTCAGTCCGGATAAGTACAACAAAGAACTTAGCACAATTTACGCTATAGCTAAAAATACCGGTTACAAAAGCAGTACAATCGACAAACTACTAACACAATACAACACTAGGAACGGAGGGAGAAAAGACGAAGAGTCAAGTAATACAACACCACGACGACACGTTTTTACCTATACAGGACCAGAAATATATAGGTTAACTAACCTCTTTCAGAAGGAGGGCCTACTTATAGCATTGAAAACCAGCAACACTCTACGACATAATCTCAAGACATCAACAGGAACAAGCGACAAATTTAACAACAGCGGAGTATACAGACTTACTTGCACCTGCAACCATACATATATAGGACAAACGGGACGAACACTAAAAACAAGATATACAGAACACATGTGCTCGTACAAACGAAAAAGAGAGGAGTCCAACTTTGCACTACACCTTGAAACTCACGAGCATACACCAAGGAAGATTAGACATTCTTGAAAATATGGAAATCTACAAAACGCGAACTTTTAACGGAGATATTATTAACGAACAGGTAAACACAACCTCAGATAGCTAACAATAAAAAACGAAAATACTAAATTATCAACTGACCTCTTATAAATATTTCAGGTAGCAAGCAATCTATCTGTACAAGACCATTTATACTAAAGCAGGTAATACTAACTCTCCAGTACCATTTTAAACGCGGCTTGAAAATGATGTCTTCACATCGAAAGCGCTCTCCAAACGTACGAAAACAACAGCCAGTGACGACGGTCTTTTTTATCTTAATAATCATGAAAGATATCCAAAGTGTTCTTTATAATAGCACAAGTTTACAAATTCAAGTCAACTTTTGAACTGGAACAATTAAAAGAACTGTATCAGCTTATCTGGTTTCAAATCTGTACTCCACAGTGGGGCAGAATAAAAATATTTCGGAAATAACTCAGCCATTTGTAAAGGGCTAGGCCGATTAATCCAAAATGGCATGAGCAGAGCAGTATCTCAGCTTGAAAATATGGTGGGGGTTGCGCCCACCATCTTTTTAGAGCTTGGCCTTTCTTCAATTTTTGTTTTATTTTAAAAAATTATACATGGTTTTAAAGGTCTAGGTCAGTGGTCGGCAAACTTATTAGCCAAAGAGCCAAATATGAACATTACAACAATTAAAAAAAAATGAGAGCCAAATCTGCATGTTTAGAGAACTTTTAGTAGACTAAATAAAACAACGTTCTTGTATCTCCTTAAAAATGACAAGTCAGGTTTGTATGTTGTTGTTTTTAATTTTAGGCATGATACCAAGTTCTTGCTTGAAAAGGATTGTTCGCATATATCGTCGCGTTTATTCTTAAACCACGTAAGCACCAAGAAATCGTTTTTCAGAAAACGAATAAAACTTAATAACTTCCTTAATACGGATTTTAAAACAATTTTTTTTTTGCAAAACATGACTGTGCAAGTCTCTGAAGGGTATAGAAACTTTTTTTTTTTAAAAATTGTTACTTACAATTAACTGTAGCCAAATCTTTCGCTTACGTGGTTTTGGCGCAAACAGAAAATATCTATGTTTAATTTAACGTTTATTTTTATATTTATTAAAAAAAAAAAAACTTTTTACTTTACCAAAAATGCTTCTATTGGCCTGAAACTTTCCGAATTTTTTTAATCTCAAATACAAAAAATTTTGCGTTGTGAACGAAGATCACCACATTTTCTCTTCTCCAATATTTCCAATTCAACACAGACGTTCGAGTTTAGAGCGTCTCATCCTTGTTTTTTAAATCCAACAATTGAATTTAAATTATTTAAAATCAACTTAACGGTGTCAATGTTATCAATGTTTGTAACAAATGAAAAAAATATTTTTAATGGTTCGTTCCAGGGATATCAACTTGGTGCTTTTGACACTATTTTTGGTACTTTTTGCAGCTTTAGTGCCTAAGTGCTTTTAACAAGTTTTATATTTTAGATTATTTAGCAATTAAAGAATAAATCGTCAAAGCTGGCAGCTATACTTTTACATGGTTTGTTTTTGCGTTTACGAAAATTGGTAAAAAATTCTTAAAATTATTGTAAAGCTCTGTAAAAGGTGTTTAAGATATCCGACTTTCAAAAATAAAAGTAGCCTTAAAGTATTCATATCGGTAAAATTGCATACTTTCACTGACTTTTCTCCATTTTCTCTTGAACATAAGATATTTTTGCGGAAAAAGTATCTTATATTTAAATCAAGATACTAAGCTCCTCCTTACTAAATTTTTACGTGATGCGAACACAGACAGACAGGAACAAGTTACTGTTTTATTATATGTACACGCAAAGAAAAAACATGGTCAGGGCAACTACAACTCTATGTTCTCTGTAACAATACATGTTTGCTGTGAACAAATTTAGGTGTATTAAACAATACTTCGGTCACGATAAACAAGTTTTTGTTAACAGTTAATCATTCAATGGTTATACGCACAAAAAAAGCAATATGGTTGATTTGAACCATATTAAAATTCAAACCACAACCAAATTATTTTTAATATTTAAAAATAAAATTATATTTATAACCATAATATTTTATTATTAAGCATAGTATGTTAAGTATGACTAAAAATAAACAAATATATATTTTGGTTTTGCCCTTTTTTCAGTTCAGAAATATGTGTGTAAGCTATCGGTTCATATAAAACCGTAAAAACATTAAATACACATTTGTTGTCAACAAATATATTTGTTTTTTATTATAAATGATAGTTTTAAATTAAAAATATCAAACATATAAATAGGTAAGCAGAAGTATGCAAGTCTTAATGGAATTATTCGTAAATTTGTTTTTTACTTTACCATACGTAGTATAAGTTAAAGTATAGTAATCATGACAAAAAATCGAGGTCGGGATTTCGACGGAGTTATACGTTTTGAGGTCCCCTGAATCCCCTTGTAGTTTACCTAACACCCCAAACCGAAAATAATTAATTAATAATAATATATTCGAATCGAAAAATTAATTATTTTCGGTTTGGGGTGTTAGGTAAACTACCCCTTGCCCCTTCCCGATTATGGCCGAAATGTATACAGCTCTTCATCTCCACAAACCATAGGCACATACTGAATTTCATTTTGATATGTCCTACAGTATGACCAGTAGAGCGTTTACAAAATTTGGGAGTAAGTAAACTACCCCTTGCCCCTTTCCGTTTATGCCCAAAATTTATACAGCTCTTCATCACCATTAACCCAAAGGTACGTACTTAATTTCTTTTTGATTCGTCTAACGGTATGACCTGTACAAACTCCACAAAAATAGTGGCATACACACCAGTGACCTGCAACAAGTACGATCGAGCCGACTTATTAACTAACGTTGAATTTTAAGAACAACTCAAACAAGTATTATTCAATTTTATGCTTGTTCGCTTTTTATGCACAAGCAGAAAACTCAGCAACAAGTGTAAATCATTTCCAACACTTGATTCGAACTACAATGTATGATAATTCTTGCAAAAAAAACCGACTTCAAAACAGACAAACTTAAAAGCATGTTTCTTTAAGACGGTAACTATTGCGAACCCTGTAATTTCCGAATTCAAATTTTATACTAGTTATAGCGGTCGTAGCAATACAGGTTCGTTGTAAATTTCAACCTTCTGTCTGTAACGGTTTAAAAGTTTGGTAATATACATCAAATTACATAAACTATTGCGACACCCTGTAATTTATAATTTTAAATAATTATACTTATTATAACAGATATAGTAATGGACATTCTGTCTAATTGTTAAGTGTTTATCAATAACTGTTTAAAAGATAGGGTCATATATATCAAATGACGTCACCTATTGGGACACCCTTTAAATTCAAATTTTAATATAAATACTTTTTAAAGAACACTTTGTAATACAGATTCTTTTTAAATTTTAACTTTGTGTCCATATACATCAAATTACATCAACTATTGGGACACCCTATAATTTCCAATTTTAAATATTTATACTTGTTGTTATTCGAGACATAGTAGTGAACATTTTGTCTATTTTTCAAGTGTTTGTCTATAACGGTTCCAAAGATGAGGACATAATGGTCAAATAACATCAATAATGGGACACCCTTTAATTTATAGATCCAAGTTTTATACTTGTTTTAATAGCGGACTAAGTAATATAGGTTCTTTGTAAATTTCAACTGTCTATCTATAACAGTTAAAAAGTTTGGCCATATATATTACTTTTACATTAACTATTGGGACACCCTTTAATTTCCAAATTCATATTTTACACTTGTTATTTTAGCGGACTTAGCAATACAAGTACTTTGTAAATTTCAACTGTCTGTCTATAAAAGTTCAAAAGTTTGGCCATATATATATCAAAATAAACCAACTAATGGGACACCCTTTAATTTTTAAATTTAAATATTTATACTTATTATAACAGACATAGTAACGAACATTCTGTGCAACTTTCAAGTGTTTGTCTATAGCGGTTCAAAAGATAGAAGAATAAAGGTGAAATTAAGTCACCTATGGGGTCACCCTTTAATTTTTAATTTTATTTTTTAATTACTTTTTGTTGTTGGGAGCTACAGTGATACGCACTTTTTTTAATTTTAAATTGGTGACCTATAAGGTTCATAATACACGTAAAAAACATGTATGTTGTATGGGGACACCCTTTAATTTTTAAAATTTTGAACTTCTTTTAAAATGGGACCAATCTGTAGCCATAACCTTTCTAATAGTGCAAAATTTTTAAAATCGGTTCAGAAATGACTGAGTTCTGCGGGCACAAACATAAAAAAAAAAGCAACATTCAGACGAATTGATAACCTCCTTCTTTTTTTGAAGTCGGTTAAAAATAAAAAGTCTTGTTTATACACAGTTGGTTTTTTGCATGACGGCTTTGTTGTGCATGATCTGATTGTAATTGAACGAAAAACACTCGAGCCACTTAAGAGTAAAAAAGCGGCTTGCAGAAAAATTTTTTATTTCCTCGAAAAAAAAAAACATTTGACAAAGCAATGATAAAATTTGTAATATGTTAGTATGAAGAAGAAACACTTTAAGGATTAAAATAAACTTTTATAAATAAACGAAGTTTGAAAGTACAGTTTTGTCTGGCTTTAGAATTTCTGTCAAAATATTCCATACGACACTACGACCTTTCCGGCTCCCTGACAAAATATAGTTGCCTTTGGCAATTTCTTCGGAAATAAATTCTGGACACTGCTCCATTTCAAACTTTAAAGAAATTCACAGTTCATTTAAAGATAACTAATTTTCACAAAAAACTTTTTATAACACTTCTCTCGGTGACGAGTAGAATATTCTTTTACAACTGAATAAAACACTTGTTTTGCTAACAACACGTTGGCTTCTATGCAAAATGAGTTCCATACACTTAACGACACAGTCAGAACATTCATTTTCGCACAAAACAACAAGAGAATAAAACTGAATGTTTGAAACGACTGGTTGTGTAAACAAGTGTTTTTTGCTTTTGAACAAAAACGATTAAATCATAAAAATCAATGTGCATGATTAAGTATAACCGAAAATTTAGCACTTGTAGCAGATCTCTGATACACACCCACCCACCCACAGACATCATCCAAAAATGGATTCAGGGGACCTCAAAACGTATAAATCCGTCGAAATCTCGACCTCGATTTTTTTCATGATTACTATACTTTACCTTATACTACGTATGGTAAAGTAAAAAAGAGAAGGAGTAATTGTACAGTTGTTTTCTGTATTAAAATGAATAAAGTTGAAAATAGAAGTCAATAATCATAATTATTGTCTTTGCATACTTACATATGTATGTACACATTCACATATACGAGAATGATAAAAACAAGGCACGAACAACAACGTCATCTAACGGAATATAATTATGTGTGTATATGGTTTACATTTTTATCAATGCGAAAAATTTGTTTTTGTTTGCATGTGTTTTGTTTTTGTAAATCCAATTTTGCTAACTGGTCGTTATGTAGGATCTACCGAAGCTGCTTGGCGTATACTTGAATTTGAAAAGAACTAGGTATCAGTATCACCGAATTTATAGATTAGATATATATTTAGCAAATAGACAAAATGTTATATTTAAAACAGGCCACGAACGAAATGCAGTTACCAATATAAGAAACGCTAAGTTATTAGCATTTTTGAACTTAACAGAACGTAAACAAAGGCTCATGTTTACGGCCTAAAATTCTTTGAAGACTTAAGAACGTACAATTTTGTCGTTTATAATAATTTTTAAAAGCGTGTAACACAAGAGGAAAAGCTGCTGATGACAGTGAGTGGAAGCAATGTTTGAAGGAAGCTAAAATTTTCAGTCATCAAAGAATGAGAGAATTATGTATTTGCAACAATATGCGCATTCAATATGCCAACAACTAAAGCATTGCCACTATGGAATGAATTTAAAACACATTTAAATGAAGATTTTGCACGAAATTACGATATTACTATCGCCCAAAATCAATCACTTTTGAAAATAGAAAATACCCGTTTTAAATTGTGGATTACTTGGTCTTAAAGTTCCTATCGCATTTCGAGATTCTTTAACAGTTTTACACGAGTGCAAATGATGAACAAAAACTGATTGATTGCTGCAATAATACATATGATAACTTTATTAAACTTTTGTTGTATTGTTACTGATCTCAGCGGTATAGCTACTACACCTTTACTTGGAGGAACAATAAATAATGCATTTAAATTGCCGATTCCAGTTTTAGATAATTCAATTCTAAATATAACAGCGAAAGTTCAAAAGGACGATATATGAATTCAGCAATTTTTTAGATTAAGTACCTATGTGTCCATAGAATGTTTTAAAAATTGTAGATTTATTTTTAAGGGATTTGGCAACCGACCCTATACAAATGACAAGACTCTTTGACGGTAAATCCTTTTTAATGAGTAAATATTTTAGACATATTTTATCATTTGTTTCGCACGGCACCCGCTCTTCTTTGACTGAACATTGTAGCGTTAGCTGGAATCATTTTAATTCAATTCATCGCGTATGCCGCGTCATTAACTACGGCTAAAATTTATTTCATTGGTAATGCTCATTCCTAGCTTTAGGTAATGGTACACGAATAAGATGTAAATGCTAGCATCGCAATACGATTGTCTGTGAAGTATTAACTAGATCCGGATTTTAACTCCAAAAGTTTTAGTTTAACGTTTTCCTGTAATTCTAGCATTGGCAATGACTATAGGCAAAATAGAATTGCGATGTCCCGTGTTTTCACATGGACAATTATATGTCGCTGCAAGTAAAGTCCCTTCATAGAGAGGTTTTAAGTGCAATTTTATTCAAATTACGCAGAACTTAGTTAAATTTTCTATACCAAAACACAAATCGAAAGAAAATATGTCTTAATAACTTAATTTAAATAGTATGCACATATAAGATTTTTTAAAATTTTGTTTCCCATTTTTTTAATTTCTTAAGAATATGAATTTCTTAAATTGCCATTAAATTTTGTTTACTTGAAAAAGGTAACAACATGAATGTGTATTTATGTAAAAGATTGTGGAACAAGATTAACGTGAGTACCTGCCTACTCGGCCTAACCCCACGGTGGTCTTACCACCGAGTGAAACTTAGGCGTAGACTAGCGCCCCCATTGTGTAGTATAACAACCCTTTACGATTGCCACCAATCGCTTTTTGTGTGTGATACAGTCACAATGAGTAGCAATTTATATAATATGGCAAGCCTTTCCAAGGCAAGCCTAGATCCACATTATAACCTCTTGCTTAGGGGTTTGGAGACTATCCAAACTCCGTCTGTTGAGAGTGCAACAGCACACTTGATCGACCTTGCACCTTACCTACTTAATCGATCTTAAACCACAACCACCACGTGTACCCCCGAAGGGGACCTCACCAATAACCGGTCACAGAGAGGATAGGCTCTCTGTGTGGCCACCGATTCCCGTGGTACCAGTCCTTTGGGCACTGGTCGGGCCTCGAAGAGGACCCGTATGATTTCACAAACAGACCTTTTCTTCCAGATTTAGGCTCTAGGAACCCTAGCGTCTGGTGCCCCTATTTTCACCGAGTGGACCGCGTCAAAGCATTTGCCATATTCCTGCAGTGACAATTGGAACCCCCGGGGGTACTTATGTAAAAGATATAAAACGTTTACATTTGGTCGAATTTCGACCACAGGGCGAACTCTAGTAATTAAAAATTGGCTATGCTAGCTTGTTAACACTGTTCTAAAAATAATCATAGCGTGCAATTGCAGTGTTGCCATAAGCGAAGCTTACTATCTATTACACTAACCATCTGTCTTATCTACTACTATCAGGAAGTAACACAGTTAATATAGGCATTAACTGCGTGAGTGTTACTTCTCTTAAAAAAAAAAAAAATAAAAAAAGTTAATTTTTTAAAGTGGTGCTCAACCAATCTCCGACTAATTAAATTAAAATTTTTCAATTTGTATTTATTTTATCTTCAATATATTTGAACTAACAATAATTACTCATATCTTAAGTCTAAAATAAAATATTAATATGCTTAATAAGTCAAGCCAGTGCTAGACAAAAATAATGTATGTTTCACGATAATGTACGGCCAAGAAAAGCAGTATCTTTTCTTTTTGGTCGAATGTAACCAGGAGCATTTAGAATGTTACGCGCCAAAGGATTATGTTGAGTTTCAAGCTTCTTTAAATACGTTACCGCATGTTTCGCTATTTCTGATTTAACTGTTGGCACGTTTAGATCTTTGTGGATATTAGAGTTTTTGATATACCAGGGAGCAACGGTGTTCATTCGTGGAATCTTATTTTGGAATTCTGTTAAGTGTAAAACGTTTAAAAGCTTTAATATATACAGCGGAATTAAATTAAATGGAATTAAAAAATGCTGTCGCTTTGCCATTTGTTTTATTTACAAAAAACATCAGTGAACTGTAAAAGCAGTTTAAATTTTAAGAAAAATTTATTTTTATTGAAGTCGCCACATTTGATCGCAAATTATGGCATCGAGTCTGTCCGAAAAGGCCTTACATGGTGCACATATATGGCCTCATGGTACTCTACCTCATTTTTTTGCAATGTTTGATTGCAAGTTTCTAACCAAATACAATTTTTTTTAACAACTTTTTAACTGCGACGTAAAACGCTATGTTGGCTACAAGTCTATAGTAGCCAACATAAAATACTTATGCTTGTCCACTGTTGCCAATTTTGAGATTTTGTAGCTAAATCTAGCGTTTTGCAATGCCAATTGTGGGGAAAATGGTCTCTTAGAGGTTAGCGGGAAATCTAGCGATTTTTAAGTTGATTTTAAGAGATACAATTTTAGTCAAATAGCCAATGCATTTGAACAAAGTAAACTTGCTGAGGGGAGCAAACACTTTTTTTGTACAGAGTGACACTAAAAAGTTATTTTCATGACTTTGTGGTTCTTACATCTTTCAAGCAAGAACCACGACTTCTCAGCAATAGCACGTTTAGTGCCATTTTTTTAAGTTAAAATAAGATATAAGTGCTAAATAACTAGCTCTGGGTTAAAATTTTTACACAATAAATCTACTTTTTAAAACATTTACAAATTGTATCGAATACCGTAAGTAACAGCACAAAAATAATCTTATTTTTTCAAAAATATATGGAACGAATTACTCCACCAGGACGAGATGTAAACAAAACAACGAATTTATCTGGATGTGCTTCGATAGGCAAGTAAGTGTTCTTTTCTTTTAGTTTGCGGGTTGCATTTGTGTCACTTCAGAAAAAGGTATTAGTTACTACTCGTGTAAAATTAAGTTACACTTTTGAATTTAATTGCTACTGTATTGTACCAAAATAGCCTGAGGGCAATAGCTTCTTAAAAACTTTGTGAGGATTTTAGACATTCCAAGTTCTGTTTGATCACATAACCAATCAATAAACGTTGAAAATATAATTGTATTAAAATTGCACTAAGCAGGCTATTGTCGATTGGATTTATTTATTGAAACTAAATTTTCTAAAAATGTAACAAGTTGTTGTTTGAGAAATGTTTAATTGTCAGAAACGAATAAATCGTTCCTATATTTGATAAAAATTAGACAAGCTATAGATTAACTAAATAATTTCCTTTAATTTTTATTACATTTCCCTTAGTCATTATACAATCGAATAATATCTATAATTAAATGGCATAACCTACTGAACTGAAATCGCTTTAAAAATTGAATAAATATAAATATACTGGAATTTAAATGTAATTTTTATATTTTTGGATATTTTTTTTACTTTAATTACCGCTAAACAAAAAATTTAGCGGTTTCTGGCGTTTTTCAATAGAAAATTGGTGGGAAATCTTTAGAAAAAGTTGGCAACAGTGTGTTTGTCATACAATTATTGAGTTTCTTCTAAGGTACCTTAAGACTCCATTCTTTCTCCTGCCGTATTTCTTATTTTCCTTGATGACTCTGCTTGTCAAACTTTCACCTCTATCTAATCTTTCGCAGATACCAGTAGCAATTGAATTAAAGGTGTGTGGTCATGCCAATATAGCTTTTTTTCTGTGCATTAATTCTGTATTATTGTCCTTTAGATTCCGGTTTGATTAAGTTCTCTTTAATGGCTCAACATCAGATGGTTGCGTATACGCAACATTTATTATGATTTTTACAACACATACGCCTCAGTCAGTTTTTAAACAACTTCTACATCAAAATGGTTATAATAACTATTAAGCATATCTGTATATAATTCTTGCAAAAAAAAAAACCGACTTCAACACAGACAAACTTAAAATCATGTTTCTTTAAGACGGTAACTATTGCGACACCCTGTAATTTCCGAATTCAAATTTTATACTAGTTATAGCGGTCGTAGCAATACAGGTTCATTGTAATCCATCTGTCTGTAACGGTTTAAAAGTTTGGTCATATACATCAAATTACATAAACTATTGCGAGACCCCGTAATTTATAATTTTAAAATTTATACTTATTATAACGGATATAGTAATGGACATTCTGTCTAATTGTTAAGTGTTTATCAATAACTGTTTAAAAGATAGGGTGATATATATCAAATGACGTCACCTTTTGGGACACCCTTTAAATTCAAATTTTAATATACACTTTTTAAAGAGGACTTTGTCATACAGATTCTTGTTAAATTTTAACGTTGTGTCCATATACATCAAATTACATCAACTATTGGGACACCCTTTATTTTCGACTTTTAAATATTTATACTTATTGTTATACCAGACATAGTAGTGAACATTCTGTCTATTTATCAAGTGTTTGTCTATAACGGTTTCAAAGATGAGGACATAATGGTCAAATTACATCAATAATGGGGACACCCTTTAATTTATAGATCCAAATTTTATACTTGTTGTAATAGCGGACTAAGCAATATAGGTTCTTTGTAAATTTCAACTGTCTATCTATAACAGTTGAAAAGTTTGGCCATATATATTAATTTTACATTAACTATTGGGACACCCTTTAATTTCCAAATTCATATTTTACACTTGTTATTTTAGCGGACTTACCAATACAAGTTCTTTGTAAATTTCAACTGTCTGTCTATAACGGTTCAAAAGTTTGGCCATGTATATATAAAAAAACCAACTAATGGGACACCCTTTAATTTCTTATTTTAAATATTTATACTTATTATAACAGACATAGTAACGAACATTCTGTGCAACTTTCAAGTGTTTGTCTATAACGGTTCAAAAGATAGGTGAATAAAGGTGAAATTAAGTCAACTATGGGGTCACCCTTTAGTTTTTAATTTTATTTTTTAATTACTTTTTGTTATTGGGAGCTACAGTGATACCCACTTTTATTAATTTTAAATTGGTGACATATAAATTTCATAATACACGTAAAAAACATGTATGTTGTATGGGTACACCCTTTAATTTTTAAAATTTTGAACCTCTTTTAAAATGGGACCAATCTGTAGCCATAATAGTTGTTGTATCAGTGCACAAATTTTTAAAATTGATTCAGAAATGACCGAGTTTTGAAGGCACAAAAAAAACACAAAAAAAGCAACACACGGACGAATTGATAACCTCCTTCTTTTTTGAAGTCGGTTAAAAAACAGCAGAAAATTATTACAAAAAAGCTGTCATAGAAAGAAGAATTATTCAAGGTAAAATTTTAGTAATTAAAGCATTTTATAAATAATAAAAATAATTTGTTCTTTTCAGTTGGACCAATGGATCCTGCTTAACCAGTTTTGAATAAAAATAATTAAACACATATACATATTTTATGTATTTTTATTTAGGAAAAAATTTTGAAAATAGGAAAGTTAAACGCATTTGTGTAAACTGTTTACACATATTTTGTTTAAAATTTAAAAAAAGTTTAAAAATATAGTTGTCTAATTTAAGGTCGAAAATATTAGGTAAAGTGTTGCCTACTATTATCGACCTAATTTTCAACAAAAGTGTTTTAGAGTGTAGCTATAGAAAGCAAATTCAATTTTATAATAAATAAATTCCAATGATTTCAAAAGAAAATCGAGTTTTCACATCAATAACGCAGTATTGAGATTCGATTAATATATTTTTGTAACTGCAACAGTGACACTCTAAATTTTATATAGGTTACTGTGAGAGAAACATGAGTTTTCGAGCTAAAGCTTGGCCATACTTTTACCGACAAATGCGATAGCGAAACGCAATAAAGCATTCTTTAATATAATCAGTTTTGCCAAGTTTATAAAACTTTTGAATATTTAGAATCATAAAAACACGCCCTTTTTATGCTTGATGTTATAAATAAAATTTCAACAATAAAAATGAGTATACTAAGTAAAAGTAACGTTCAGTACACAAAACTGGGACTACAACAAATACCTAAACAATTGGAAGACACATCCAATTTCCAGCGGAATTTATGTATGTTCATATTGAGCTCAATATTTTTTTACAATTTTGTATTATTAAATAAAAGGAAAGACAATATTTTTTTAAGTTTTCTTTATTTTTTAATTTTTGTATATCAATAATTTTTCATTTTTATTTCATAATTTTATTGTAATTATATTAATTAATTAGTTAATTATAATTATGCATGTATGTATGTTTGTTTGGATAATAAGTTTAATACATTTTATTTTAAAAAATTTATGTATATTTAATTATAAACTAAAAAAACACAATTATTATTTAATTTAATTTTATTTTTTTAAATACAAATAATTTTAATTTTTTAAATTATTGTTGTGAATTATTTTTTTAAAATAACTATTAAAAAAAAAAAACAAAATAAAAGTGGAACATTTAATACAATTTAATTTTTAAGTTGTTTGTAACAAAAGAAATTTAAAAAATAATTTTGATTTTTTTTTAAAATTGAAATGTTTTAGTAATTTTTTGATTTCGTTTTTTTTTGTTTTGTTGTGATTTTACATTTAAAACATTTAAGGCTTTTTTTGCTTTTTTTTCTCGACAATATAATGCTGCAAACAGATTTTATAAAAATTCGTGGAGGGTACTGTGTTTACAGGTTGTTGACTTAAAAATATTTTTTTCAATATTTAAGATCAGTTTGTGTTTGTTGTTTAATTATTATTTTTTATATATAAAATACTTTATGTTAAGATATTTGATTTTCCTTAATAAATACAAATTACACACCACTACTTACATATATTTTTGTTTTCACTGGGGACAAATTCGAAGTCGATCGAAAATTTAATTTGAAATATTTCAGATATTTTGCTCAATATCGAATGCCGTGATTTGTCCCCTGCATAGAATCATTCACTAATAATTTGTTAATTTTTTTGTTTATTATTTCTTGCTTGCGAATAATTTTACAAAATTTTAAGGCTAAATAACCCACAAAATAGTTATTATATCGAAGCATCCTTTCGAGTCATTTAAATTCGAAGTGCTTAATTGAAAATTTTTCTCTTTTTTTATCGCTTCAATGAAAAAATATTTTATCAAATACATTGTAAAACCAAAAAAATAATTCTCTAAAAAATTCAAATTAAGATTTCTAAATTTGAAAACTTTTTTATTCCTTTCCCTGCGAAAAGTGTTGTGCTATTATTCATCCCATGACATGAAGTGGTACAAAAAGATTTGACTCGTGAGTGGTGAAAAGAGAAAAATTAATCTAATCTATTCAGAAAATATATCACTTCACTGTATTGATAGCACTTTTATCAACCCTGTATAAGTCAGATTTTGCAAAATGCATCACTTAACACACCGTCTTGACTAGCCATTGAATAGGGAACATAATTTCATCAATTTTCTTTAATGGGGAGAATACGTGTCGATGTTAATGTCGAGAGGATACTCGGCATAATTTTCAGTTTACTGCCATTGTTGTTTGAACGCTTGTAGCAAAAATCAAAGCGTATTATGGTGGCAGACATTCCGTCTTCACTAGCCATTGGTTTGAAAAAGACATAAACATAACACCGGCAGAGCAAAGTTATTAATCATGTTATTATAGGTAGCAAATACTTGTTTATGTTCTGATTGACCATTATTTTCTGTTTTCGATCAATGTTGTTTGAATGCTTATAGCAAAGCAGATGGTATTAGTACGGCTCAGCAACAGATGGATATAAGAGCTTTTATAACAAATGTTTTAACAGCCATGTTAAGACATGAAAAAAAAAAACATTAAAATATGCGGTCTACACTTAACACTAACATGATGTTGGTGTTAATGGTTTCATTTTACCCGTATGCCTAATGTAGACGGGCGTTACAATGCTGTTTGTAAATGGTTGCCGTCATATACAATGTCAATGGCTCGTCAAGACTTAGTGTAAGTATATGATGTACAAACACGTATCAAAAACATAGCGGATCCATTGAAGCTTTTTTCCTCTTTCAACATTTTTTAAATCCTTTTATTTTGTCGATATAATAAATTTATTATTTATTTCATATTTTAACTACTTTCGCGATCTTCATTTTAAACAAATATAACATGTTCTATCTTCGCGTTAGAATCAGCTGACTTGCATTAGCATGGCAAACTAATCACATGTGGTATCAGATGAAGCACTGTGATGTATTGAATTGAATCATATCATAATATATATACATCTTATAATCATATAAGGAATATTGAGTTGAATCACTTTTAGAACAATCGCCATGTAAAAGTTCCCTGTCCTTTTCATTAAAGTATTACAACTCTAACCGATCCCTATCACATAAAAACTGGTAACGTGTTTGTTATCATTGACGTAGAAACTTCATTCTGCAGCCCACCAGCATTCTCAAAAATTGTACCATATATTTATTTTCAGTATACATGCATCCCTAGAAAAAATGTTAACCAAAGCTAATGGTGTTTATTCCCTTCTCTTTTGAGCTGTTCACAGCATAATAATTTCTGCTATCATTAGTTAGTAATGTTTTATATTTTTGAATTTACAAAAATCCCCAAATGTAAAAAGCATTAGGTCCGAAAAATGGGTCGAAATTGTTTTTAAATCTAGGCATAAACTACAGCATTCGATATCGGTCTAAGTTTTCGTTTGAAAATTTACAATGTCGACCCCAAATGGGTCGACATTGTTGAATTTGGGGTCTTGGATATCGATTGGATATTTCGTTCGAATTCTAGTAAAAATTTCAATCATCACGCTTTTTGCTGTCTGGATCTAAAAAGTTGGAAGTAGACGTTGTGTTGTGCTGTAAACACATTTGAAATGCTTTTCAAACCTTAGCCCAGTATCAATACTTCCGTCCAAATGCATCACTGCGCTGCATCTGATGTTTAGCACGTTCGGAAATGCATCAGTTGGCATCATTGCAAATGTCGTCATCACTGAAATACATAGATGATGCGCAAACAATCGTCGAACATGCATCACAAAAATGACTGATGAAATTGATGATTGAGGCCCTTATTATGAGTTGCATTCGATTTTCGATCTTCACTGGCTAACGAACATCGAAATTCAAATTCGACTTCGTTGGAAGCACTGTCGAAAATTTCGTTGTACAACGAATTTTCAATCGAACACAATTTTGCTTTCGATGGTTTGTGTCAGTTTGTAAAACATTGAAAATGTAAGTATTTGTGAATTTTTTGTTTTTTATATAAATCATCGAATGTGCGCCATAATACCAAATGAAAATTCGTTCGATCAGCTCTTTCGACTACAGTCGAAAATCGAAAGTTGCTCATAATAGGCACCCGAGTTTTTTATTAATTTTATTTTGTTAAATTACATTTGTTTACACATTTATAAGAGTTCGATTAGATACAGAAGAATTTAATTTAATTTTTGCTTTCATCTAAATCAAGAAATAAGATTATTATTAAATTCCCAATTTGTAATGTTTAAGCGTTCGAATTTAAAGAAATGATAGTTTCCGCATCAAGTATCAGCATCAGCTGTTTTGCATCGGCATCGCAAACTAATCACACATACGCATCAGATGCAGAGCAGTGATGCATTTCGGAACAAGCCCGAGTTTCAGAGCTACAGCGAAGAATTATTAATCCATACCAATGTGTACTTAATGTGAAATCATTTTTAAAATTTCATGTAAATCCATTTTTGAATTAATATCAATTATGTTATTTTTTAATAGAAATTTTTCTTATACAATTAAAATATCCCATGCATTCATGATAAAAGCAATTCATTATAACTTTATTATTTAGCTGGTGGGATATTTTAAAGTTATTCAATTTAAATGAATTGGGAATATAACTTGACATTGAGATACCTAAATTTTTCAGCCATCCTTTTACACTAGATTGCGGTGATAGTGCTTCTTCTAAGCGCTTAATTTTTATACGCTTTATTACTCAGTGTGTGTCATTCTAATTTATAACTTAAACAAAAAACAGTTTGAAGAGTTTAGTACTTCATCCCGCTACGGAAATCCTTCGTATTATGGTGGAAATTTATGGTGATAATTACGGCGACCAACTGTTCACTATTATAGTATACTATTTTAGCATCTTGTAAACTGTTTTTTTTTGCATTTACTATTTGCACACTTTTTTAATGCACGTCCCTTTTGTTGATTAGTTTTTCTAACAATTATTTCCACAACATTTAGAAGAAACGTTAAAGCTAAAAACACATCAAAATCCTGTTGAACATTTTGATGTAATTATAGGAAAAGAAAAATACTTGATATAAAAGTGTTCATTCATCGAACTATTATCATAAATTGTATGTACAGGTAAGCAGACCAGTAATATGAACAACAAAAACAAGACGTCAAGGTAATGTCATCTTTTAAGAGCTTAACAGCTCTTCCGGATAAAACCATTAAGACAATGATCGGCCTCGTGTTGTGAGATCGATTAATTTGACCAAAAGTTGAAGTTTTGACTCTACGAGCCGCGTAGCCCAGACATTGCTCCTTTCGACTACTTTTTGTATCGTTTGATGCAGAATTCCCTAGCTGGAATAAGCTTTAGAGCAAAGTAATAAATATTGGCTACATTCATTTATGAAAATAAAAATGAAAAATGATTTTAGGTTGGAATCCCTATATTTCCAGAAAGATAAAAATAGTTTAAATACAATACTTCGTAACTTTATCTCGAGATAAATATTTATTGTTTACTAGCTATAAACGGATCCCATAAAACAAAGATTTATATGTATATATGAAATTTGATCATTTCTTTGTTATAGGCTATCCTTCCCATCACGTTTTTGTTAAGGTACGCACTTTGGTTATTGAGTTATCTACAGATGCACGATATTAAAAATTTACTTTAAATAGAGGATACCCCTTTTACTCGTCGGTATTTTGTTTAACTTTGCCTTTTCTCTCAAGTAATCCACACAAAATTTAATTTTTAGTGCAGCGAATTTGCCATATAACCATCTTGAAACCCCTGTTATTTTCAATGATTAATGGAATACCGGTTATTATATTATTAACAAAAAATTTTTAAAAATTAAATCGTTCGAAAAATAACTGGTAAAACATTTTTCTATCAGAAAAAAGTCATATTTTTTAATTTAAAAATATTTCCATATACATATTTATGTACGTTTTCTACACAATGTTAAATACATATGTACATACATATGCAAAAGGCCGTAACTACTCAAAAATTCAAAATTTACTTTTTGATTGATTATGACGAACTTAACCGAAACACATCTACACAGCAAATTTTACATGTATACGTCCAAAAATAACGACTTTATTGGTGAAAAACAAACGGCCGTAACTGCAACGTCAACTAAACCAAAAAGCCGTAACTGCACTTTTCCAAAAAAAAAAAAAAAAATCAAAACAAAGTTGGCTTTGATTATCTTACAATGTGTGTTATGTTTGTTTTCTAAGTTTGAATCTAAAATGTGGATATTAAGTTTTAAGTAGTCTTTAATTTATAACGTTTATTTCTTCTCCTGTAAAAAACTAAAAAGTGTAGTTACGGCCTTTTGCATTTTAGGTGACGATATGCACGTATTATTCTCATAGTCTTTATAAATATGTAAGTCAAAACAGCGATTATGAAACGGCGTTGAATGGTTCAATATTTAATTTATTTACTTGCTGTGTCCGCCACTTCGTCAGCGTCCTTAAAATATTTTTTTAGATTTTGCTTTGAAAGCCAAAGACCCTTACTTTTTTACTGCTTCAGTTATGGATTATGTATTTACTTTATATAAAGGGTCTCATCCCTACTAAAATATTACGCTTTCAAAAATAAAAAGCGCCTGGGTAAAGTTGAATATTTTCACTGTTTTTTCTCCACTTTCTCTTAGAAATAAGAATCATATAAGATAACTCCACACGAAATTTTATTAAAATCCATCCAGTAGTGTTTACGTGATGCGAACACAGACAGACAGGAAAAAAGTTACTGTTTAAATATACATATGTATAGATTTATATTCTGGTGCCATATTCTGTAATTCTCGTAGCTAAATCTATCGCTAAAATTCTAAAAATGCACCAACAAATTACGAGTATTCTTACAGCAACACTCATAATTTGTTTGTGCATTTTTAGAATTTTAGCGATAGATTTATTACAGAATATGGCATCTGGTCTATTAATTGTGGGCCTAAGCGTACTTCACAAAAAAAAAAAAAAAAAACAAAAATGATTAGAGACTGATAAAGATGAACTTCTCGCTAAGCTTTAATTCTTTTAAGAAGAAAGAGTGATATCTGTTGTCTACTAGTGCATCTGACCCCTCAGATTCTTTTGTTTCCTGGCGGAAAGTCGTCTTGCTCCGAAACTTGAAAAATTAATTAATTTTCAAATAGACTCGGGCAAAATTTAAGAATACATTGTTTTTTAAACAGAAAAAAAAACTAATAATAATTTTGTGTAATAATAAATAATTTAAACCAACTCATGTTATATTCATTTTACCTTGAATTTAAAATCATAAGATGTATCGATATCGTCGATAATTTATTTGACTATTAGTATCTTTACCGTGTCGACAAAAGGATCAATGCATTCCTATGTCGTTAGCTGAAATGTGAAACCAAAATTAATTCTGAAATTAGTTTTTGATTGTATATGACGCACATGAGAAGCATCCACGTCTTCACTAATTTTTAAAATTCTTTTATAAAAATAAAATATATTATGGAAAATCCCTAGAATATTACTACAAGTATAAAATGAAATTCAAATATTTTTTCTTTCTCTTGCAAGAAAGTAAAAATGTTAGTTTTAAATGGTTTTACATTTCGGCTAACAATATAAAACATCAAAATGCATGTTCGCAAAGAAACTTAGACACGTTGGACTATAAGTACCCACAGTTACAGAACTATACGCTTCGCATATATTTGTAAGTAAATCTTCTCTAGAAAATTTTTACATTTTACCTTCAAACAGTTCATCTAAATGCCATCACACGGAAGACAACAAAAAATTAAAAATTAATTAAGTGTTGTTGTTATTGCATAATTAACATGTTATTTAAGATTGTTTTGCGTTTCAGCTGGCGATATATAAACAATTAATGTTATATAAGAAATCACTGCTAAATTTAAGTTTTCTTTTAAACTTCTGTTTTTAAAATTGTATATTTTGTTTTATTAAATTTATTTATGTTTTTTTTTTAATTATTTTCTATTGAATAAATATTTATCAAAAAATACATTTCAAAAATAAAACATGCCAAAAATAAAAAAATTACATCTTCGAAATCGTTTAATAAAATAAAACAAAACCGAAACCATTTTATTATTGTTTTCGAATGTTTTTCTTGTTTGTTTGTTTCAAATAAAATTCATTTTATCATGTTTTTTTTTTTAACTTTTAACAAGTTTCTCCAATTTTTTGTTAAACTAGATTTTTTGTTTATTTTATATAGTTAAATATTTAATAAAGTATATAAGTAGCTGTATATGTGTGTGTGTGTGTTGTTGGTATGTATTTATAATAAATCTGCAATATTTCTGCTTAATAAATTTTACACTTAAAATTACAAATAAAAAAGAAATAGTAAATGGAAAATGGAAAATAACATTTATAAACATTTAAAGAAACTAGAAAACAAATAAAAAATTATAAAGAAAAAGAGAGTTTGAGAAAAAATAATAATAATAAAATAATTAAACAATTATTAACAGTTTCCTGATCCTAAACATGGTTTAACCACTTCAAACATTTTAATTTAAATTATTTTATTTTAATTTAATTTAATTAAATTTTAATTTTTTATTTTAGCCAATTCAATTTGCAGTTGTTTTGTTGTTTTAATTTTTTTTTATAAAAAAATATTGGAAAAGTGTTTTTTTTAATTTTTAAGTTAATTTATGTTCAATTTTGTGCCTCGACTGTTGTAGTTGTTGCTGTTGTTGATGTTGTAGTAGTTGCTGGTGCTGTCGCTGTCGCTGTTGTTGTTGTTGTATTAGTTGTGCTTTTGTTTTCTTTTTGGTCTTCACCTAAGACTGCCGCAGTATTAGCAGCTGTTGGTGTAGGCGTCGGTGTTGGTGTTATAGAGGTTGCGGGTGAGAAGCCATCTGTTTCGTCATTGGCCCCATCGGCACTTGTTGTGATGTCACTTGGAGTTTCCTTTACACACAAATGAAAGTTATGATTAAAAATTGGTTAGTAATAAGTAGTTTGCATCAAAGAAAATGACTAACAGACGCATTAAGCTTTCGATTGAAAATCTATTATAAAAGTGCGAGTCAGAATTATACACGTAGGGTTTCATACTATGTTAAATACAACTTTAAAAGTACAAGATATTAAACCTGCAACACTTCTTGTTACGGGGTACTTAGGGATGCCTGTGAAATTAACTATGGAAAATTTGAACCTTCCTTAGGGACCAGATGATAAACTAAATCTATTGATGGGTCTCCTGCACGATATCGAGGACATTATGGCCCCAGTATGATTGCAGGAAGACACAAAAAGAAAAAAACGGATGAGAACTACTCAAAGGTAGATAGATACACTTGTGGCTGTGTTGACAGGGCATTGTGTCATTGGTGTCTAGGCTAGGAGAGTAAATCTCCAAATAATGGAGTTGTAAGGACGAGGAGGAATTGGTGGAGCAACTTCTATGCTAATAACCAGCCCTCTCTACTACTGCGCTTCCATTCTTGGCAGTCCGACATAGTAAAGGCTTGCGCAGATGTATCAGGCTGTAACATTCTTAGAAATAAATTCATTTATCCGGACTTGCAATGCCTAAAGGCATTAGAACCCAAGTAAATCTGTTTTTTTTAACACGAACCGACGACCTGTGAAATATAACATAATATTAACTGTGAACAAATTATAGTAGAGCTGCCAGATTTTTTCAAAATTTTATAGTGGTGTAAATGCTGCTATGATAGATTTTTAATTTTTTCTGGTACTTAAACTACACACTAAAAATATAAATTTTTAACCTCAGAAACACTTCGAGGAGTCTGGGACCACTACGATTCAATTTCCCACTAAATTGTACCCCAATCAAGAAATTGGTGAACTGTTTTAAAAAGTTCACTGAAAGACTTCAAAGTTATAAAAAAGTTTAAAAAAATTTTATGATTTTCTTATGTACTCGACTTGGTTTTTCGGCATCCTCTGGGGCTACTCCCATTCGATTCTCCAATTAATTTTACCCCAATTAAAAAATATCGATCGGTCAACCTACTCATAGGTGTAATGCTTTGAGGCAGTACTTCCAGACCCTGGATTTGCTGGAACCAGAATCTGGAAGAAAAGGTCTATTAAAAGGTATCTCGAAGTCCGACCAGTGTCCAAACCACGCTACCACGGAAACCGTTAGACCCACAGAGAGATCTCTGTGACCGGTTATTGGTGTGGTCCCTTCGAGGTACAAGTGGTGGCTGTTGTTACGACCAGCATTGTGGGGATGGGGCAATTTGCTCACAGAAGACACCAATTGGTGTCAGGAGCTCGATGCTCTCTGAACCCCTAGGAGGCAAGGGTTATGAACATGTTTCAGCAATTGCTGTGTTCTAAAATTGCAGGGTCGTTGCTACGCCAGTGAAAGTAGGGCGATAGTCGCTGCTTTGTATTCACTCAGTCGTAACATCACCATCAAGTTAGGGCCAACACGGCTTGGTGGTACTGACGTAAATCTTGACATCTGTCCCTTTATCTGTGCGCAGGTAGTACACAGGTAGAAATATGAAACAAAATTATAATTTTATCGGCCGCTGATAATTAAATTGACTTAATCTCGCCTATTCTAACCTTAAAAAAAACAAGGTTTAGCCATACCATAGTATACTTGCTTTCTTTTGTCGATTGTATTTGCGAAACATTTCACAATTTTAAATGAAAATTATTGTCGCGCCGCCAAAAATTATGGTTATACTTTCGCACTAGTGTAAGAACTAGTAAAGCTTTTGCGGGAATAATACAATTTTCTTAAACATATTTTCCAATCACTTACCAATTTTGCTTCAACTCGCTGACGATCATGCATCGCATTCAATAATTCTCTTAAGTGTTGATTTTCCTTCCTTAAACGTTCTCGTTCCATATCACGCTCATTTATTTTGGGCTTAATGAATAAAATGAATATTGTAACGAAATAAATGTTCATGGAGAACAAGAAGAAAAAGAAACTTACCAAAAGTAATGAAATTTGATTGTTCAGTACACTGACAATACTGCTTAAAGCGTGGCAAGGCACACTCGGCTCCAAGGAATTGGCATGTTGTATACGGTTTGGTCCACATAGGGATGGGATTAGGATTTGTGCTGCTGCTATTGCTGGTATTGTGGTAATGTTTGTTACACTCGTACTCATAGGTAGAGCTGTCGTCAAAGGTAACGTTTGCGTTGAATTATCAACCATTGATGATAAAGCGACATTCAATTTATTTATGTTAGACTGGAATTGAAATAAAATAACGTTGAGAAATTCTTTAAAGTCATTCTTTAAACGTCTTAATTACCAAATCTATTAACTCCACTTTATAATTGTTTGTACACAATCTTTTAAATAAGTCAGTTAACAGGTAAAGAAGAAATTAAAAAACAAAATTCGACTAAATGTTAATATGGAGTTAATCGATTTGGCAAAATAAAATAACGCACTATTGCAAATTTCAAAATGAAAGCATATACACGCTGAACAAAGTTTCTTACCAAACATTCATAAGCTTCATTGATTTCGATATGCTCACTATTCAAGGAAACCTCATCAGCCTGTGTGGCATTGCTGTTTTGTCTTTGTGGCTCGGCCGTCATTGAAGTTGTCGACATGGGACTTACTAGATCCCTAATATCTTTATCTTTCTCTTCGTTTACTTTTTCTTTTTCCGTTTCCTTTTCATCTAGTTTAGCTTTCACTTTGATATTTTCTTCCAATGGTTCGCTTTCACACTCGGCGGTATGCATTGCTGAGTCCTCATCCTTATCATCTTCATCCTCAATGGTAGCTATTGGAGCACACGCTTCAACTTTTAAAGGTTCAAAAGTTTCCTGGCTACTTTCCATAGCACCATCCAACTTCTTAGGCTCATCGATGTTCTTTTCGGTTTCTTCTTTGGTGGCAGACTCATTCTCTTCAACAGTTTCTTCTTCGGATGATTTTGAAACTTTATCCTTCATGTGATCGTTAAGGGCATGTGTTACCTCATCGGCTGATTCTTCGGGAATGCTATCAGCACTTATCGTACTTTGACGTTTTACCAACTCGGAATTTGCATTTGTGGTGGAAGAGGTGGTGCTGCTAATGGTGGAAGTAGTTGGTATGGAGGAGTTTTGATTTTGATTTGCAACCGTTTTCGCTGGAGGCGGTGGTGGTGGAGGCGGTGTTTTAAATGTTCCAGCTGGTGGTGGCAAAGGCGGAGGTGGTGATCCTTGTTTGGCCCCACTAGATTTTGCTACTGGCGGTAAAAGTGGTGCAACAGCAGCTGCTATTGCTGTCTTTGTCAAGGGAGGTAAGGCTGGCAAACGCAACTCATCAATTTCACAGTACCCATCATCATCTTCATGTATATTGGCTTCTTCTAAAGCAATTGGTGTTTGCATTTTGGTTACTGTGGGAGCTGGTGTCTGCTGTTGGGCTTGTGCCATTTGTTTATTTGGTGGTGGCAAGGGCGGTGGAGTATCTAAACATATCGTCGTAGGTTTTGTATCCGTCTTTCCGCATGTCACGTTGGCCCGTGAACGAGAATGTGGTTGATTTTCCCTTTTCTCGTGACATTTATCACAAATAGCCGTTGAAACGGCCGAAACCTCTTGTTCGGGTGTCACTTTCATGTAGTCGTTTATCACTTCGGTTAGAGACTGAACCTGGGCATAGGCTGCCAATGCTATGTCAGTGCTATCCTTAGGCGCTTCAGGCATGGCCGCTATATCTACTATCTCATGGAAATGTTCCACTGGTAAACGGAACATATCACAAATAATCTTTTGCTTCTCCATTAAACCTTCTCGTATACTGGCATCCAAACGTCTTAGCTTTTCGGCTGGTGTCAGCACCGGTTCGGCAGTATGAGCCGGACTTATGCTGATCTGTATAGCGGTAGGTTCAACTAGCGGAGGTGATGACTGCATTAAAGTACGGGTATTATTGGAATTATTGGAGTAAACAATACTAGCGCTGTCTCTCTTATTCGCCACACTAGCAGCCGCAGCTGTGTTATTATCTTCAGCCGAGCCATTAGCCTGCCTAGCAGACTGGGTATGCCGTAAGGTAACACCATTTACACCTGCAAATTCTGGCGAGGTGTTGCTGTAATTATGATTGGCATCACCACAGCTACGCGTGGACATGGTACGATTGACAGCACTCATATTGGGTGATAATTCATTGTGACTTAATCTTTGTTTAATATTGTAATAGGGTGGGTAAGCATCACCGGCAGCAGCACCTGCCGACGATGTAGGTGTACTTTCACGTCGTCCATTACGCAGCTGTACATCATTGTTGTTGGAGTGTGCAAAACCGCTACGTTCTTGTGTAATTGAAGGTGTTGGCATCATTGGTGCCAAGGGTGTTGTTATAAGGGTAGCTGTGGCCGATTGGGGTGCTGGCCTTTCAGGTGTCAGCTCAAGCGACTCACGTGTATTGGAATGTGGTAAAGTTGCAATAGCTGGATCGTCCACAGGTTCTTGATTAGCATTTTTAGAGCGGGGCTTGTACTGTTCAGCAGCATCGGAGATATGTTTAAACCATCTAGAAGAAAAAATAACAGGAGTAAATAAAGATAATAATAAATATTGTATATATAATTGAATATCTCTCTCTCTCTCTCTCTTTATTGCTGGACTTTTGTTAAATCTAAGCATCAAGGCAAATTGGTTAACCAGCTAGTGGTGATGGTGAATTCATTAATTTCTGTCATGGCTTGAAATGTCCAAACCCCATTTATATAAACGCAGCTATTTTTATTTTATGTTGGGAGTTAAGACTTTTCGACGCCAGGCTGAGATAAATAAATTCGCCATTGACAACGCCTGGTGAAGTAATTCACCTTAATAAGCATTTGTGTTGTTTTTACCTTGACACCAATGAAGATCTTCTTCCGCCATTTTCTTTGGCATTCGTATTTGTTGTCGGCTCATTAAAACTACCACGCCTTCGCTCTTTTTTACTTTTACTCGGTGTCGTACTACCACCACTTTCATTTGGGTGTTTATTGGTGAGTGTTAGCAGAGATCCATTACAAAGACTTTTACGTCTTACACCACTGAATATATCATCAGGTGATAGAAAATTCATGGCGCCGTTAATATTTTCAATTCAATTTATTTCTAACATTGAATTGATTTTTTTTTGTAAATACAATTGTTTGTATGGCACATTGTACTTCAAATTTTTGAATTAGTGTCGAAATTTAAATAAAATCTATTGGAATTAAAGTTAAGAAAACTACAAAAGCAATAGTGGTTCAAACAAATTTAAATCTCTACTCGCATTATATTTTAATTTCAAAAAATTTTTTTATGCCCCTATTACGGTTTACAACTCAACTCTACTTCAGTTGAAATTTTACAATTTGGTATTATCAATTACAACTCAACTTGTCAAAAACTTTTAAATTGAATTTAAATTGTGTTACAACTCTGTTGTAGTTTTATCATTTACAACCCCGTGTTAGTTCGGTTAACAAAAGTTTAAAAAAATTACAACTCATCAGTAGAAGTTGTTTCAAATTACAACTCATCGGTAGCAGTTGTCTTTAAGTTGTCTTTTAGACAACTCAACTGAGTTGAGTTGTAAACCGTAATAGGGGCATTAAACAAGTTTCATGTGGAATAAGGTTGACTCAATTCTTTTTTTGAGGTATAATAAAGGAGGGAAAATCCCTGTCATTTACGTTTTAAAAATGAAATATGACGAATGACCACCACGAGTAGCTGTTACATAGTGTTCCAATCTAATTGTAGACTAGTTTTTGAAGATCTCAACAGTTGTTGGGATTGTCAGCGCAACGCAAGTACTCCCGAAGACAATAATTAAGAAGAGTAAAATCGCACTATCTGGGAAGCCAAGGGACCAGTACATTTCGCGAAATAACATTATCATCAAAATGAGATTTTAATAGTTCGATGGTTTCGTGATATATATAGCTGTGCCGTACATGGTGCTACGGCACCATCCTGTTGGAATCATAAGTTATCGAGGTTTATCTGAATGATTTTTGGAAACAAAAATTCATTGAGCATAAGCCGATAACGTACAATATTGACTGTAACGGCAGCTTCTTTCTCATTTCTACAGAAATATTGACCGATAATGTCGTTGGCTGATAATTCATCTGAATGCATTGTTGTCTCATTCAATTCTCTTGGATTGTTTTCACTTCAAATTCGAAAATTTTACTTGTTAACGTCTCCATTTAACCAAAACAAGATATTGGATCAGTTCATGAGACCAATCAGTAAAAGTATTATGGAACTGATGGTCTTTAGGCTTTAATTCTTACAACAGATGAATCTTGTATCGATAAAGCTATGTGAGGGATGAGAACGGTGGCGTATTGACCAGGATCAATGTCAACACTTCCACTTACAGAAGTGATGGTTTTGTGGGTACAAAAATGTCTTTGTTTTGTTTATGACTTAATTTTATTTAGTGTATAAGTGGTGCGACATTTTTCAATAATTCATTCAAATGTACCCTCAGAAGAACAATTATGTCCACCGTAAAATTCGTGAATTGCTCTATAATTTCGACAGAGCAGTGATTTTTAGAATAAGTTTGCACAATTTGGAAAAGTTGCTGGATTAAAATATTGTACAGGGTGGCCCAAAAAAGACTGAAGGATTAAAAATAGTTATATCTTTTTTGTGTTTAATATTTTTTTTTGTCTTTTGCAGGTTATTTACTGGTTTTTGGAGATAAATCATGGCTACATATAATGTGCAGAAACGCGTCAAAATCATTGAATTTTTTTATTCTTCTATTCTTTTATTGTGGCTATGTTAACAAACAAAATTGTAGATTTTGGGGCACTCACAATCCTAGGGCATTACATCAGCGTGAATTACACCCCGCCAGATGTACTGTTTGGTGCGGTGTTATGCCTGATAAAATTATCGGTCCATATTTTTTCGAAGATGTGGATGGTCAACCAGAAACGGTTAACGGGGCTCTGTATAGGACTATGATAGAAAATTTTTTGCGTCCACATGTTGAGAATAATCAAAACATATGGTTCCAGCAAGATGGAGCAACTGCGCATACAGCTAGAGCGACAATGGAACTTCTTCATAACATTTTTGGTGAACGAATAATTTCCAGAAATTGTGATTTTGCTTGGCCTCCACGTTCACCAGATTTGACTGCTCCAGATTTTTTTTGTAGGGCTATTTGAAAGGAGTTGTGTATATCAATAAACCTCAAACAATTCAAGAGCTTAAGCAGAACATTCAAGCAGAAATAAGGAAATTGGAACCAGAAACTCTACGGGCAGTAATGGAAAATGCGGTTAAAAGAGCCAATTTTTGTTTGCAAGAAAATGGACACCATTTGAGAGGTGTTACATTTCACACTTAGATGTAAAAAATTTCCATGAATTAAATATTTAAAAACATAAAAAATTAATAAAAAATAAAAACAAAAAAATACAGTTATTTTTAATCCTTCAGTCTTTTTTGGGCCACCCTGTACATAGTAATTTTTCAATACTAACGGAAGTGAAACGTAAAAGCAAATTACAAGTTAGAGTTTGAAAGAGTATTTATGCCTCTTAACAGATTGGACAAGTTAAAAGAAAAAAAAAAAACAACCTCATGACATGATATTTTGTGAATTTGGTAATGGAGTTACTTCAAGAATAGTTTGCTCCACTTGTATAACCTTTTGGCAAAGAAGCACTTCATACACTAGTACGGCTGATACAGGGATTTTAATAATGGATGTCGTTTGCTCCAAGACAAATTCCATGAAGGTTTTCCAAAAATAACTGTTTTGGCGGAGAATTGTACTGATCATTACCAGACAAATTTTAGAAAAAGTGTTTAAAAATTTAACTTATGGAATCACTATATTCGAGCCAAACTTTAAAACTAATGTCATAAAGTTATTCTGCTTAAAAAGCCAATAATATTTGGCAGTATAATAATTTAATTCAAATTTGTTCACCTCTACAAATATAAACCGCTTTAAGTAAATTTTTTTTTTTGAATTCTAACGTTTTAAGTACGGGGTAGGTCAGCATAGTGTTGAAACTAAACAGGTTTACAGAGGTTTATAACGAAATAACGAGGAATATTTGTGTCAAATACGAAAAGAAATGATACGATAGTAAGTAATGACTTTTTAAGTCATAGGTTTTCAAATCAGTTGAACCAAGAGATATTTGAAAGCATTTGATTGTTAATAATTGAAATGCCATAAAGAGGAGTGGTATCTACATTGCATTATGGCACAGTGGTTTATTTTAGAAAAAATTCGGTGTTTTGCACTCGTAATTATACAATAATTCCTAAATTTTGTTTCAATATTGGCCATGTTTGGATTGGTATGGGGGGACAACGATTACAACTTATGATCCAATATTCTTTTGTTCACACTGGCTATGGATTATCTTTAACCTAATTTATGTACACCACGTCAAAAATACCAATTTAAGGTCGGCCAAAAGTTAAACAAAATTCGAAGTAATTTACTCCCAAAGTAATAGAGGTAAGCACGATTTTTGTAGATATTTTCAGGTAGATATAATTAAACTTTTGTGACATTAAAAAAATAAAAAATAAAAAAAAATGCCCAGGTATTTACCCAACTTTGGGGACAAACCAGGAAGCCCTCTTCGTTCTAGGGGTTCGACCGTCCGCAGCACCACTCGAAAACATCTCTGCTTTGCCTTTGCTCTTCATTAAGATATCTTTAGTGGTTAATGAGCTATCGAATTATTTCCCTAATAAATGTTTTTAAACCACTGTGATGTGGTAAATTTTGGGGATTTCACAGCCTAGGGTTTGGTTTTGGGGTGATCGTTTTCGAAAGCAGGTCTTTTTTTGAAACTACACCACTGACCATTTGATGCATCAGGTAGCAACACTGCAAGTAAGCTGATCTCAAATTCACCGTGAAACACCCATCCAGGAATTAACTGATGCGTTGAATAAATAAGTACCTACATTTAATTTATTTATATCTTTTTCTACATCTTCATACCCTTTTCATTTGGCGATTACACAATTTTATTTTATTTTATTGTATTTTATTTCATTTAATTTTTGCCTCGGTATAATCAACAAAATAAATTTATTCATAATTTTTCCGCTTTTAATACTTTCGCAGACAAAACTGTAAACAAATACAATTTTTTGTCTGCGCATCAGCATCGCTGACTAGTCACGTAACAGGCCCACAATTATTGCATATATTATAAGCATTTCATTAACTCCTATGCTGTAAAAGCATTCTAGACTTACTCCACCTGCTATAGTTTTTAGGCCTAACTTCATTTGACTATTACTTATTTCGATCAACGGCTCACACCAGAGATTAATTTAGTGTACTCTTTTTATGCTCTATACACACAAAGCTACACAATGAACATCGAAAAAAATACATTGAAAAATGTATGCATGACTCACTTTATACACGAATAACTCTTGAGTGTCCACTTCTGTGCATTATATCTAAATGTGTACATTGAAGACATTAAAAGCATCGAATTAACTTTATATACGTATGCACATTCGTGGTGAAGATACCATTGATTTTGTTTTGTAACTTCATAAGATTAATGTGTGTGTGCGCAGTAAAAGCAAACAGCGTTGCCGTTTTTGGTTATGCACATGAAGATAACATTGAATTTGTTTTGTAACTTCATAAGATTAATGTGTGTGTGTGCTGTAAAAGTAAATACTGAAAATATTATAAATACCCAATATCATTTTTATGTCTCTAGTTCAAAAGTTACAAAAAGCACTAATATGGCAACTCCCGCCCATGTGTTTGCTTGCTAAAGCATATAAACAAGATGTACAAAAACAGTCATAGCCACACATTAATATCAGATGTATATGCCGAAAGAAAGGCAATGTCTTCAATGTATAGAAGGTGTACAGTGTTTTCAAGGTGTCCATTAAAATTTCTTGTACATTTCTACAACCTCTGGCTCGCACGGCCTTATATTTTAGGATCGCATTAGAAGATGTAGCGTTATTTCAAAGAGTGGGTTCGTATACTTTCTAAAAGATAAGAGCAACTGCTTATCGGGCAGGTCATAAATAAAATAAACATATTATCTATACATATAATAAAATAGTACTTCATTTCCTGTCTGTCTTTTTTTTGTGTTTGCATCACGTAGACTACTTTATGGATTTTAACAAAATTTTATGAGGAGGTAACTTAGTATCCTGATTCCAATATAGGATAGTTTTTTTTGCAACAATATCTTCCAAGAAAAGTAGGAGAAAAAGCAGTGAAAGGACAGCGATTTTTTTTACCAATTTAAGGGTACTGCATACTTTAATTTATTTTATCTTTTATCATCTTTTATTTTTGAAAGCAGTATATTTTAAGCAATGTTGCGCAACAGATGGCGCTGTTTTAAAATAACGATACACTCTTTTCCTGTCTGTCTTTTACGGAGCTTTACAATAATTTTTAGAATTTAATATAAATTATAGAATTTCATCCAGGTTAACACAAAGTTAATACGTTTTAAAGAGTTTGAAAATTTAGTGTGGATTAATTTTAAAGCAAAATATAACGTGTGGGCACAGCTAGTTATGAGTAAAGTTGTGAAAAATATATTTGAATTTAAAACTTAAACCAGCAGCAGGGTTGGAAATTTTTTTTTGCACAGTATATTTTGAAAGCTTAATAAAAAATAAAAAATACATAATACTAAGAAATAATAAAATGTATGTAAATAATTAAAGCAGAATAATTAAAATAAAAACCAACTTGACCTTGAACACTCGAATGCATAAAATATCTGTAGGAAAATAATTTATAATAAATAGACAGAACGGCGGAGACAGTTGAAAGGAATGACATTGATTTTATTTATGAAAAAAAAAGTTAACGAACATGTACACATATGGTAAATATTAGGGTGGACTAAAACAAAACAGCTTTGTTTTTTTTTTCATTTTTTATAAAGAGGAAAGAAAAGGAAAAATAAAAAATATCACGTAACAGAACACATTTACCGATTTTTAAGCGACTTAAAAAAAGGAGGAATGTTAGCAATTAATATCTATTTTTTATGATTGCGTAAGCAAAACTCCATATTTCTAAACCGATTTTGAATTGGAATTTTTAACTTTTACTAAACTAAACTTAGAAATTTAAAATAGCACCATAGGTAAAGGAATTTGACTTATGTGACCCTTTATTTTTGACCAATATATACAATTAGACATAAAAAAATACGTAAAAAAGTAGATTTTTCAGGAGAGCCGTTTAAAGTTTACCCTTCTTTTCCACATTTTTGGGAGTGTGAATGCCTCGGAAACTACCGAATAAATTGTGCAAATTACTGAACACGAAGTATTTCTCAACTTGACTTTAAATTCAAGATGTTATTTATTGATAAACGATAACAAAGACCTTTTATATTATAATTTTGAATATTAAGGAATTATAAGTACAAATTATAATTTTTCAATAATCTTAATCTTTACATTTTTTTTCTCATTTAATTCACCCTAATGCGTTATTTGTTTCTATAAATGAATGAATGGGAAAATAAACGACTGAATAAAATACAGACCACAAAATATACATAATTATGGTTTTTGTAACTTAAAGACAAATTGTTGTTGTAAAAAATAATAAATATAAAAAGAAAAGATGTTAAACATGGCAAAATAGAGAATCATTGTAATTATATTAATTACTAGCTGTATCCACACACGTTGTCTGCATTATGACGATATTTATATAAAGGTAACCAACCCTGGATAAAATTCTAAAATTTATTGTAAATCTCTGTAGAAGGTGTTTAAAATATTTTAATAACAATGTAATTCCACAAAGTAAAAATACAAATCAAATACAAATTTTATACAACTGGCTATTTGGTAGTAAGTAATTCATATTTTGTAGTTATTTATTTTAAAACAGCGCCGTCTGTTGTGCGACAGTGTTTAAAATATTCCGCCTTCAATTCACATTTCGTCATTATTTTAAAACAGCGCCATCTGTTGCGCAACCATGTTTAAAATATCCCGCTTTCAAAAATAAAAGATGCCTTAAAGTATGCACTACCTTTAAATCGCTTAAAAAAAATTGGTGTACTTTAACTATTTTTTCTCTATTTTCTTTTGGAAATGAGATATTTATGCGGACAAAAGTATTCTTTATTTGAACTGAGATACTAAGGTACCCCCTCACAAAATTTTATTAAAATTCATCCAGTAGTTTTTACGTGATGTGAACACAGACAGACGGACAGACAAAAATTCTAAAAATTGCTGTTGTGAATTCCATTTCCATAAACGACATTGAAAGAGCAATAACGGAGAAGATATTGTATCCTGTAAAAGGTGGTAAGGTACCTTATGCAGACCTGGGGGGTTACTGCGTATTGCGAATCGAGAGAAAAATCATTCGAATTTGTATGTCTTTTACATTGTGTTTTGAAAAATCTTTTCGTTCGATTCAAAAGACGCAGTAACCCCAAGTCTGCATAAGGTGCTTTACCACCTTTTACAGAATACAATATCTTCTTGGTCGCAGTGTTTTGTTTTCCCCTTATTATTATTATATTCCAGCTAATTTCTAAATTCTATTCCTTTTCAAAGAAAAAACAAATGTACAACCAACCTTACATACTGAAGCCATAAAAGTTAATTTTAAGAAAACCCCAAAAGCAACCTTTAACGCTTTATTTAGTATTGAAAGCAATTAACTTTTGTGTCCTTTTTTCTTTCTTTCTTTAACTCACAAATCAAATTCAACTGTTTGTTGACTTGCTTAAAAACCCTTAAAGTATGCTTTTAAAAAAATTAAAGTTATTCAATGGCACAAAGTAAACAATCAACCATTCATGTAGAGTGTAATGGATACCAGGCGTATCGTTAAAGAGTTCGAATAGACTCAAAAGTTGGCTTTTTCCAAAAAGGTGTCGACAAAATTAAATGTTTATTTTGTTTTTCTCATTAAATGGGGTAAAAAGGATAAAGTATTATATGGTTTCCTTACAAGTCACACCAAAAAGTATTATATATATTATATATAAAAGTATTATTATAGTGTTAGACCTTAATATGTCTTTATAGCTTTATAATCTAATCTGACCTTGATTGTCAGTCAAATGTGTTATTACACATTAACTTGGTTGGTAAAATTTTGTTAATGTAAAAACTGATACAATAATATTACAAAAAAAAAACCTTTTGTCCTTGGAATCACATACGGGTACACTTAAAATACAATTAGGGGAGGTGTACCACACTCCTAATTTCTATTTCATATATAGTATATGTTGATAAGTTTTTTGTTTCACTTGTCAACATATGTATGTATAGGGTGTTTTTTTATAGAGGTATAGAACTTTAAGTTGCAATAAAACAACGAGGGATTATTCGATCGATATGAATTTTATTTATCCGAAAGATAATATTGTGGCATTACATTTTAAATATGATTTCTGGCCACGGCTGGCGCGGATGTAGTCTAATCTGGATGTCCAATTTTCGATGATTTTTTCCAACATTTATGGCCGTATATCGGCAATAACACGGCGAATGTTGTCTTCCAAATGGTCAAGCGTTTGTGGCTTATCCACATAGACCAATGACTTTACATAGCCCCACAGAAAGTAGTCTAGCGGTGTTAAATCACAAGATCTTGGAGGCCAATTCGCAGGTCCAAATCGTGAATTAGGCGGTCACCAAACGTGTCTTTCAATAAATCTATTATGGCACGAGCTGTGTGACATGTTGCGCCGTCTTGTTGAAACCACATCTTATGGACATCATGGTTATTCAATTCAGGAATGAAAAAAGTTAGTAATCATGACTCTATACCGATCACCATTGAGTGTAACGTTCTGGCCACCATCGTTTTTGAAAAAGTACGGACCAATGATTCCACCAGCCCATAAAGCGCACCAAACAGTCAGTTTTTCTGGATGTAACGGTGTTTCGAAATACACTTGAGGATTACCTTCACTCCAAATGCGGCAGTTTTGTTTGTTGACGTAGCCATTCATTCATCGCTAAATAAAATTCGCTTATGAAAATCGGGAACAACGGTAATCTCGTTTTGGGCCTATTCGACGAATCTAGGCCTTACTGTTCAAGTGTGAGTCTATTCATGATGAATTGCCAAACCAAACTGAGAATAAATCACTTGACAGCTGTTAAATCGGTCGCCATCTTGAAAAGTAATGCCAACTTAGAGTTCTATACCTCTATAAAAAACACCCTTTATATGTAGCTAAATTTAATCATACTTCAATTTATAAAAACTTGTTTTTGTCATTTAATGGTTTTTTTTATCCATAGAAATACCAAAATAGACATAAAAATCAGATTATTTTTAAGTTAACGAAATTGTTGTCATTCAATGTCTTTTATTAAGTCTTTAAATGAGATCAGATGGATTATAAGATGGAATGCTTGCTTAGATTGTTTTTTTTTTATTAAAAGAGATTTAAATAACAATTTTATGAAGCGAACACACAACCCAGTAGATAATTAACTAGACTTCTGCGTAAATCAACGAGCTCGTGAAAAGAATATTTGTCAGAAAACAATTCTTTGTAAATCAAGAAAATTATTTTGAGATTGACATCTAAGGATTGTTTCTGTATATTATTAATAAAGGTTTATTTTTGATTTTTTTACATAGAAATGGCAAAAACGTTTAATAGGTTTGTGAATTTCCAACAATTTAAATATATAACTTGTAATTTGTAAGCAAGTAATTGCTATCAGATGACTTTTAGATTAATCTTTCATAATTTTTTGTTCTCGCTGCATTTGTCAGAAGTTTTTTACATTGTTTACAGTATTGTTGAAATCGCATATCGTCAACATGAATATCATCCAACTTGTCGAAATTGGCTGTTGTCAGTTTGCGATATCGAGCACCGGCAACACACACTACTTTATCATCCTTATTTTCAAATTTAAATGCTTCAATGAAGCATCCAGAGCAAAACCAGCACTAAACAATGACACTTTGTTGAAAACGCACAGTCACAAATGGGGTTTCGAAAGCACAGGTTGCGATATCGAGTATCAAAAACAGTCAGTGCTTTTAAAAGAAGAATGATCCAATAATGCCAACAGCCTAAATTCTGCTGTAGCTAAATTAGTTAGCAAGTCGACTAGTAATCATACACATTGGCTTGAAGAGCCTAGTTTCGTATCCTATTCGCGCCAATCCACGAAATCATTTTTTATTAATATAAACTAATACCCTTATTATTAATGTAGGGGGATATCAAAGCAGACAGACCCCTTCCTTAATGGGTCGCTTTTCGACCCCCTTCCGTCCACAATGATTATAGGCAACTGATTTGTAATTTACGACAACCTTACTTTTATGGAGTCACGTGCAACCACCAGCCTTAACTCTCGACTTTAGTGATTTCAGACTGTCGATTGGTAACTTTTGGCCTTCTTTCTCATCACGGAGTCTTTAATAATTGCTAGCATATGTCCAAGGCTTAGATACTACATGGCATCCACATTTAGCAAGTTTCTGCCCGTGGTCCCAGTATTACCATATTTTTTCTCAAATTAAATTAAGACATGCATTGCTTTACAATACATTTCTTAATAAACTCTTTTTGTCATTTCTTTTTCAAATTCAAATTTGAGCCATAACGATTAGATTTGATAGACAGTCCCAAGTTCTTTCTTTCGTTCTTTCACTTATTTCTTCTTTATTTTCTTTTTATTGATAAAACTGCATAACCTTTTTTTAAACAAGCAAAAGTTTCAAAATCCTCGAAACTAATTGAATTCAAAACCATTCTCTATAACATTAAAAAAAAATTTTATCGAATAAAAAAAGAATTTCGAGAGTTTGAAACAACATTAGCAGGTGGCTAAAAAGTCCACAAGTTTGAAAATATCATTGTCAAAATCAAACTTTTTTTCGCTTTATAAACAAGTCTAAAAAGAAACCTAAAAATTAAAGGGTGTTCCGATAGTAGTGTGATTTTCATGTATAAGGCCTAAGTTTTTAATCATAACAGGTAGACTCTTGGAATTTTCACAGAAGGTTTATAACTGTGGCCACTATAGCAATAAATACTAAAACTTATCGGGTGTTCCGAAAGTGAGGTGTTATTTGTCTTTATGTCTTTTTTACTTGAGCGATAGGTGGCAACCACTTAAAATTTGCAGACAGTAATTAACACTATGTTCGCTTTCTAAACAAGTATATAAAATTAAACCTTAAAATTAAAGGGTCTTCCGAGAGTGACGTGCTTTGCGTGTATATGGCCTAAGTTTTGAACTATAATAAGTAGACTCTTGAAGTTTTTATAGGAGGTTTATTACTATGGAAATTATGACAAATAATAAAAATTAAAGGGTGTTCCGACAGTGACGTGATTATCATGTATAACGCCTTATTTCTTGAAACGTATTAGGTAGACTCTTAAAATTTTGTAGAGGAGATATGTTGCCACGGCCGATATGACAATTACTAAAAATTAAAGGGTTTTCCGACAATGACATGTTTTTCACGTATAGTGATTTATTTTTTTTAATCGTAATAGGTAAACTCTTGCTATATTCATAGAAAAAGAATTTTCATGGCCGTTATAACAAATAACAAAATTAAAGGGTGTTCCGACAGAGTCTTGATTTTTACTTAAATGGCCTTATTTTTTGAACCTTAATAGGTAGAATTTTGAATTGTTTACAATAGATGTTGTACTTCGGCCGCTGTAACAACTACTAATTACAAAAGGGTGATCCATCAGTGACATGTTTTTCACGTATATTACCTTATTTTTTGAACCGCAATAGGTAGGCCTGATATTTTTATAGAAAGTGTATTACCATGGCCGTTATAACAACAATTCCTAAAATTTAAAGGGTGTTCCAATAGCGATGCAATTTTCGCGAATATGACTGTGATTTTAAAAATAAAGGGCGATCCATAAGACATGAAAAAATTAACTTAAATTTTTAAAGGCGTACTAAACATAGTAATGAACCCTACGTGTGTGAGACTAACTCGCACTTGACTGATTTATTTAATTTTATTTTGTTAAATTACATTTGTTTATATATTTATGAGTTAGTTCGATTAGATATGGAAGAATTTTATTTAATTTTTGCTTTCATCTAAAGCAGGAATACTGAAGAGGCATGTATTAATCCAGAAAATGCATTAAATTCTGCTAGTGTCTAAAATAAAATGTTTTCCCATTTTTGTTTAACAAGTATATCACGCAATTAAAAAAAAAATAATTTTAATATTATTCAGTAGTCAGAGAGAATAAATAACTTATTATTGACTTCGAATAATAATTTTAAACCCTGTCGTACTTTAGGCTTATTGAATGAAATATGGTAACTAAATTTTCCTATTGGTTTTTAGGTAGTTAACAACACTTATTTTCGTACTCAATTTAATAATCGTTTACATTATAAACTTTTAACAATTTAGAAGAAAAAAAAAATTAGATGCAATCTGATTTCTTAAGAAGTTTATTTAGTTTAATCTACTAATCCATTAATCCACTAATCCATTTTACTAAAATATTTTCTTTTTGTATTGCTTTTATCAAATTATCGATAAAAAATTGTTATTAGAAAAACTTTGCCTAAAATAAAATTTAAAACACAGTTCAATCAACTAAAAATTTATTTTTGTTAAATTGATGTTTGCTTACGTATTCAGATTTTCATAAAATGATTGTAATCACAAAAACCACATATTGCGAATTTTCTGCTTTTTGGCCGTGTAGCCATGAAAACAATATAAAATTACCTGGCTGTGCAAAGAAATAAAAATTAAAGCAAAATGGAATGGAATGAAATATTGAAACCAAATTGAGTGGCAAACAAAATTTCATTTTAGAATCTGTAATTTAAAAATCTATCGCTTCAAAAACATGACTGTGTTATGTTAAAACATATTTATGTTCATTCAAATTATTCATATTCGTGATGTCTCACTTGCCACATCTGTCGAAACTAATTAGTTTAGCGAAGCGCTCAAAGGATGGCTGAAGAGGGGAAAATGGCTTTAATATTGTGCAAAATGATGCATATTGCAATAAATTGTGACTTTTATTCATTATTAATTTACATTTTGCCAATATTGAAATGAACGTCATTTATGATTAATATCACAGCCTTTTTTATTTTAATTTTTTTAAATATAGAAAACAAAACATTTTATTAAATGTTTTAATAATATTGACGTTATTACGTCAATATTGTTATAAACTAATGCTTGCTAATTGATAATTTTACAATATAGAGAATTGTTTGTAATAAACTTAAAATAATATATACAATATTGCAAATAAATATAAAAACTATTTGAATTCGATTTTAAAAATGGTAAAACAACTTATTCTTTATTTATTTATTTATTTGTAAGAGTATTTGTCTTGTTTTGTTGATTCACTGTTAGTATTTTCAAATATTTTGTTTAAAGTATTTTTGAGATTTAAAAATAAAGACTTGTTTTTTTAGGGTTCCGTACACAAAGTGTACAAACGTAACCCTATTGTTTTCGCTACAATGTCTGTCCGTCTGTCAGCGCCTTTTATCTCTGGAACCGTAATAGGTAGACTCTTGAAATGAAATGAAAGATGATGTATAGCTGTTGCCGCTATAGCAACAAATACTAAAACTTATAGGGTGTTCCAACAGAGAGGTGTTATTCACGAAAATGTGTTTATTTCTTGAACTGTAGGAGGAATACTCTTGAAATTTACAAACAGTAATTAAAACTTAGCTCACTATATAAAAAAGCATAAAGAAAAATAAAACTAAAAATTAAAGGGTGTTCCGATAGTGGTGTGATTTGCATGTATAAGGCCTAAGTTTTAAACCATAAAAGGTAGACTCTTGAAATTTTCACAGAAGGTGTATAGCTGTGGCCGCTATAGCAACAAATATTAAAATTTATAGGGTGTTTCGATAGAGAGGTGTTATTTACGAATATGTGTTTATTTCTTGAACTGTAGGAGGCATACACTAAAAATTTACAAACTGTAATTAAAACTTAGTTCGCTTTATAAACAGGCCTAAAAAAATAAATCTAAAAATTAAAGGGTGTTCTGATAGTGGTGTCATTTACATGCATAAGGCCTAAGTTTTGAACCATAATAGGTAGACTCTTAAAATTTTCACAGAAGGTGTATAACTGTGGCCACTATATCAACAAATACTAACACTTATAGGGTGTTCCGAATGTGATGTGTTATTTGCCTTTATGTATTTATTTCTTGAGCTATAGGAGGCAACCACTTAAAATTTGCAGTGATTTAAGCTATGTTTGTATTATAAGCAAGTATACAATATTAAGCTTAAAAATTAACGGGTGTTCCGTTAGTGACGTGATTTGTATATATGGCATAGGTTTGAACAATAATAGGTAGACCCTTGAAGTTTTTACAGGAGGTGTATTACTATGGCCACTATAACAAATAGTAAAAGTTAAAAGGTGTGCCGACAGTGACGTGATTTGCATAAACATTGACTAATTGTTTAACCATAATAGATAGATTATTGAAATTTTCAAAAATGGTGTATTACTATGACCCCTATAAAAACAATTTAAATTTAAAGGGTTTTCCGAAAGTGACGTCTTTTGCATGTATAACGACATATTTTTTGAACCGTAATAGGTAGACTCTTCCAATTGGTATAGAAGATGTGTTGCCATGGCCGTTATGACAATTACTAAAAATTAAAGTGTGTTCTGTTAGTGACATGTTTTTCACGTATAGTAACTTATTTTTTTAATAGTAATAGGTAGACTCTTGATATATTCATAGAAAGAGAATTGCCATGGCCGCCATAGCAAATAACAAAATTAAAGGGTGTTCCGACAGAGACATGATTTGTATGTAAATAGCCTTATTTTTTGAACCGTAATAGGTAGACTCTTGAATTGTTTACAGTAGATATTGTACTTCTGCCGCTGTAACAATTACTAATTACTAAATTACTAATTACTAAGTGACATGTTTTTCACGTATATTACCTTATTTTTTGAACCGCAATAGGTAGGCGCATTTATATTTTTATAGATAGTGTATTACCATAGCCGCTATAACAAAAATTGCTAAAATTTAAAGGGTGTTCCATCAGTGATGCAATTTTCGCGATTACGACTATAATTTTAAAATTAAAGGGTAACTCATAAGACATGAAAAAATTAGCATCTTGAATTTTTAAAGTTGTACTCAACATAGTACGGAACCCTACGTGTGTGAGTCTAACTCGCACTTGGCTGATTTTTTATTTTGGAAACATTTATACTTCGGCATATATCTCGATAGACCTGGAAAAGTCATATTGAAGCTAAATTGACACAGATGAAGTTAAAAGCAATGCAAATAAATTGGTTTATTGGAAGAAACTTAACCTTAAGCTTAGATTGCAAGCTTCTATTCCATAATTCGACCCTTAAACCAATATGGTACTATGGTTCTCAGTTATGGGGTACTGCATCAGCGTCAAATTTAGAAAAAAATCAAAGACGCCAAAATAACAATTTACGAATAACTAAAGTCGCACCCTGGTATATTAAAAACTCAAAGATCCACTAAGATCTAAACGTGCCACTAGTTAAGGCAGCAATATCAAAACATGCAACAACATGTCTAAAGAAGATTGAAACGCATTCAAATCCGCTGGCTTGCAACTTCTGGAATAATTGTGGTTACGTTCGACTAAGAAGATCACCTTTATGATGTTCGGTCAAGAAGAGCAATATTCATTAGGGTGACCAATTTAATTATAACAACTACCGTGTCATCATACAATTTTTGTCTAGCTCTGGCTGGACTTTATATATACGAGTATATTTTAAGTTTTTTTTTTTCTTATTACTTTTAGTTCTAAGAATTGAGCACTCATTGTTAGTTCATATACTTTGAAGATACAATAAATAATATGAAATGAAAAAAAAAATACAGTTAATTTATTTTAAAAATTTATAAAAATCACAAAATTGTAATAAAATAACTACGAAAGAAAACCACACCTGCTAACAGCCTCCCTACAAAACAGCAATAAATCTACGAAAAAAAAAATTTAAACTTAATCATACAGACATGCCCACACTCACACTTTATAAAAACCACTTAACACAAACTAAGAAACTTAATGAATCAGAGAAGTGCCAGAAATAGTTTTTAAATAAGCGAAGCAATAATTTGCTACTGTGAAAATTGCTTTAAAAAATATTATAAATTAGGCAATTCTGTGTGTCATTTTATTAACTCTCTCTCCTCTCTTTTAACATTTATAAAGTAAATGTAATTCGTCATAGGCTTTTTGACATAATTTTTTTTTTTGATTTCAAATTTATTATTTTTTATTTCCATTCATTATTAATTATTTGTTGGCCTTTTAGTTTTGTTCGCTTTCATCTCACTAATATTTTGCTAAAAGTTCAAAAGACGCATTTTTCATTAACAGCAAACAAACAATATTGAAATATTATTGGGTGTATGCATTAATTGTCGTCGTTTTATTCTCGACTAGCTGTGCCTACACACGTTGTTTGCGTCCTGACAATATTTTGTTCGATTTTGCTTACGTATTTCTTTTATATAAAAGTACCCATCCTTAGAAAAAATTCAAAAATTTATATTAAATTCTAATAATTATTGTGCCGCACTGTAAAAGGCGTCTAAAATGTTTCAATAACAATGTAATTCCACAAAGTAAAAATACAAATCAAATACAATTTTTTTTCAATTGGCTATGTGGTCGTAAGTAATTCATATTTTGTCATTATTTTAAAACAGCGCCATCTGTTGTGCAGCCGTGTTTCAGATATACCGCTTTTAAAAATAAAAGATGCCTTAAAGTATGCAGTACCTTTAACTCGGTAAAAAAAATTGGAGTACTTTCGCTGCTTTTTCTCCACTTTCTATTGGAAGTAAGATATTTTTGCGAAAAAAAAACGTATCTTATATTGGTATCAGGATACTAAGGTACCTCCTTAAAATCCATCCAGTAGACTTTACGTGATGCGAACACAGACAGATGCCTTAGTGGTATTTTTCAGAGGAGCCGATTATAACAACTATGTCACATACATTTCATAGAAGACATGTTTTTTACATTCTCTTTTTACTCTCTGTCAAATTGCCTACTGCAAAATACGAACTTGTCGACGTTGCTATTTTACCAAAGTTCGTACCATAAAATACAAGTGTGGTGCTGTTTCAATTTTTTGTCAAATCAAATTTAGTCAAAATAGATTTAGTGAATCTATATCTTATCTATGTATATCTAAACATATCGATATAGCTTGTTGAGGTTTGTTGAGGGTTGTGGGTTCGATTTCCAACAGCGACTGTGTGTTTAACTAAAATTAGTGCAGCAGTATTGAAGTAAGAAAGATTCTTAAAACTTGGTGTAGATTACTTTCGAGGCAAAAAGCAAATACGAACAAAATATTGTCAGGAAGATGACGACTTCGCGGGCACTGCCTAGTTGTAAATAAATTGGAACTTGTCCATGAGTTTTTCGAAAAACAAAAATTTATAAATTTTACATAAAATTTTTATTTTGCCACATACGGGTACATTTGAAACTATTGAGCAGATTGCTTCATATGCTTATACCTATATGTCGTGTAACCTTCTCCATTTTTGTTATAACGATTTATCCCGTGAAACAAAACAAATTCTATAAATTTAACTCATAGGCTAAAAACTAGAGCAATATATGTGACCGCGCAAATAGAAATGGTGCAAAGGGTAAAAAAAAAAATTTTACAGGAGATCCGTTTCAAGTTTACCCTTTTTTACCCTTTTTTTCGACGTTTTCTACGAGTGTAAGTTCTATTAACATACCTTTTATGACTCCGAAATTGACGAGGGACCAGTAGCATTCAATTTCTTATTAAATTATAACCTCATTTAAGAAAAAATTAGTTAATCCCTTAAAACGGCTCACTTAAAGACTTTAAAGTTTTTAAAAAAAAATTTCAAATTTTATACTTTTTTCTGAATTCGACCCACATACGAAAAAAACAAATTTTCGACATGAATTCGGCTTCGGTCGGGTTCGAGACTACTCACATTCGATTTACTATTAAATTTTACCCCTATTAAAAGAAAAGAAAAAAATCGGTCAATTATAAGTCAATATTGACTAATAAATCCTGGTCGGCAGTTATTCAGTCAATTTGAAGATACAACAGCTAATATGCAGACATTAAAGTTATTTGCAATTGTGTGTGTGTGTGTGCGTGTGTGTGTGCGTGTATGTATGCATCCGATTATTGCTTAAAATTATGAACATACGAGAGCTCGAATATACATAACCCATTTGCTAGGAACTTTATTTATTTAGGTAAAATATTTAAATTATGTACTAGAATTTTTATATATGAAGAAAAATTCCATTATTGCGTTAAATTAACAGCTCCAAGTTTTGCCTTTAACCCTTTTTTTTTATTAATGTCGGTGTAATTTTTGTTGCAAGGATTCACATATTGCAAATGCTTACAAACATTTTATTTTCCAAATTCCTTTCAGGTTATATTGATTGTTGTTTTTTTTAATTAAAATTTGCTAAGTTTACTTATTTTGAAGGTCTTGTTTAAAGTGGTTTTACATGACGTGTGTTTGTCATATGACTTGTCAGTTTGATAACACATGTGTAATTTCATGTGTTTGCCAAAATAGGCATTTTACATACGGTTTATAATTTTTGCTTTCAAACACGTGTGGTCGTAGACGAAAAAATTGGAGGAAATTGTCGCTTAAGAAGTCTTTGGCGACAAGGTGGAGTTAAATATCACTTAAGAAGTCTTTGACGACAGGATGGATGAAAATGTCGCTATGTAGTCGTCAAAGACAAGTTAGAGGAAATTGTCGCTTATGTAGTTGTTTACAACATCATGCAGGAAATTGTCGCTGTTTAGTCTTGTATGTTTTCGTGTTGTTGGAGCTGTTCTCAATATGTCTTTCAGGATTTACTATTGACTTGCACCCACCTGTCGTTTCAGACGTCTTTAAATCATGGCCAACTGGGTTATTCTTTAGGGATTTGTATTAGAAACATATTGAAAATATGTATGTTCACATACATAAAAATAAAAATAACTTAAAAGGTAACCAGCCAAAATAATAAATCTTGCAGGAAAAAAATAGTTTTCTTGTTTTGAAATTACCCAGCGAAACATACTGCTTCACTGTATGCAGGTTTGTAAGGGAATGACGAGTTGTTATTGCTTACAAACCTGCTTACTTATTATATGATATTTGTTCGCGATGACCCACTTAGTAGCACATCATTTTAAGCGATTATTTCAGCGCAGTGTAGACGTCCTAAAATCATGTCGTATTATCTTCAAAATTCGTAGTAACTTTCGTAAATTTAATTTTTTATCTCATCCTCTTACACTATTGTAAGGGGAAATGTAAAAAAATTTGTTGAGCATTAATTTAGGCCACATATATGTATGTGTTTACTAGTAAGAGCTTTTGTATGGCAGGAAAAGAGTGTGCTGTTTACATAAATTAACTTATTTTGCTGGGTAGTTTTCAATAGAAAAACATAAAATGTTTATGCGACTGATTTGGATTATTGGTCTCATAAGTGATGGAACATTTCTAAATAGTTTGGGTTAATGACTATATACACTAAAGAAAAGGGTTATCTAATAGGGGTGGTTATTTTTTGAAGGACATATAAGTGTAACATAATGATGAAAGTTTGTCCTCTCATCATTATGAATTCAATAATTTATTTATAATTCCAATGTTTAGATTTTTTAAACTTAGATAGTCCTTAAAATATAAAATACAAAAAATGTTAATAATGTCTGCGTTATGGCTTTGAGTTTGCGAGAGTTTTTTATATTTTTTCGGTCTAGCATGGTATTTTGACGTCATGAATTTATTAATGGTCGGATTGTTATTTTAAGATATCGGCTTAAATCATGATAAAATTGTATAAAACATAAACCTTGCCAAAAAAAACTTCTCAATATAGTACTTCTATATAAACCAGTTCCCAGATCAAAGCTTTAACGAACACGAAAATTTCGTTTGCATCATTGTCTTCTTTAACTAGAAAAATACCGTCACAGACATGTTTTTAAAAACAGTTGTTTGCAACCTTGAATTGCAGATAAATGTGTTGCATACCTTTAGGATGAATTTTGAACAAGAGATAAATAGTGGTGCGTGCGATTAGCATATAGTTTTATGTTTTTTCCCATTAAAATCTTCGTGCTAAGCACTTTAAAAGCAAAAGGGGAATTTGTATAAATTAAGTACCTATTTATTGTACTTTTAAAGTAAAATTAATATTATACAGAGGTACGAAGATTTTCGTGTGTAAGATTAATTATTTGTAATCGTACTTATGTGTTTATATAGCTAAATTAGCCTGTATAACTTAACTAAATTACCAAAAACATTTTTAATTGTTTCATTCCTTGGCTTTTCATTGACTGGATCAAAAACAAATCTAGTTAAATTTTCAAGTTTGCCACAAAAAAAAAGTTTAGAAATTATTTGTTTTGTTTATTTATGTTTATTATTATTATAATTTTTACTTTTTTCATTTTGAATTCAATTTTACATATTTGAAAAATCCAATTGGCCAAAATAACCAATCACGTAAAATTATGTCAAGGTATCTATTTCGGTATTTACCAAACAATTTTTTTTTTATTTTAATTAAGAAAACTATTTTGTTAATGTTGTGTTTTTTTTTTCTCACTTTGGTGTCTAGTTTATTAAATAAAAGAAAACATGTGTTTTAAAATTTATTTATTTAAAATTAGCAGATGCCAAAGAAAACATTTAAAAATCACTCAGACAAACAAAAATAAAAGCTTAAAAGTTTCTTTAGTTTAAGTGAAGAGATTTATTCAGTTCATGTTCGAGGTCAGGGTGATAATTTTGTGACCTTTTTTTATTTTCAGCGCAGTAACTTTTAATGCAACACTGCTCCCGTTAAGCCCCTTTCACACTATAATACTTAGTATTAAGATTTTCATTGGATTTTGTAAGATAGAAATCCAATGAGAATTGTGTGATTGTCAAAATATCTAACGTAACATTACATTTCGTTTTCACACTACCACACTTCAAATAAAATGAAAAATATCAGCAAAGGAACAAGCCGAGACGAGACATTGAACGGCGTCGGCTGAGCAATTTTATGTGGACGGCAGAGGTGCCGGGTATTAAGTTTGTTTGGCCGTTCAAGTTTTCGGTTAATAAAAAAATAAAAAACAAAACAAACAAAAAAAAAAAATAATACGTACATCCAACAATTTCTAGGCATGGCAGAAACAAAGTACATATGTAGGCGTTAAGACTGATGGCAATTTAAGGCAGGTGCAGGACAAAGAAAAAATATTATCGGGGGCGGCGAACTATAGGCTGCGAATCACTGAGCTTGGTTCTTTGCTTAAAAAAAAAGAAACACAACCCTGATACAATGAAAAATGTTATCGTTTAGAAAATTTTCTAAAAATGGTTTGGTATTATGGAATGTTAAATTTCTTTCCGTATTATTTCACATTTTTATAACATACTGCTTTCACACTATCACACCTTCTCATTGGATTTAAGTATTTAACAAGTCTTAATACTCAGTATAATAGTGTGAAAAGGGCTTTAACTGTTATTTATTACTGGACTACTGGACTACTGTCTTATTATTTCGTTAATTTTAGCGAAATTTAAAAACAAGTGGATTTTGTGTGCTAAATATTATTTTATTAAACATTATTTTTTACGAAAGATAAAATCATTACTGAAACCAAAGAAAGGCTTAGCAAATACTAAGGAGACGCTGCACCATTAATTTCAATGCTTAAAATTGGTTTACGCCAGAAATGATCGATAAAAGATATTTGACGATTGGAGAATGAAATTGAGTGAGGTTTTGTAGATATCTCAAATGAGCGGGTAAATCACCTTTTGCACTAATATTCTTATATGAAAAAGCTATCCGCGCGTAGGATGCCGCTATAAATGCAATGCTGGTAAAATACTGGTATATAGGGGTCATGACAAAAATTCATGAATTGTACTACGAACTGCTACCCTCTTCAGTATGTTTTTTAGTTTTAGTCCCTTGCGATTGTTTTCTGGTAAAATATTTTAAGGGCCTTGAGAAATCTCATTATTTGGAGTAAATAAAAAACGCGGCTTGAAAGTGATGTCGTTGCAGCGCTCCCCAAACGTACCAAAATAAGAGCCAGTGACGACGGTCTTCACCGAAAGGTATGACAACAGTAGTCTAAATGTATTGGGGTTTAAAGGGTCTATGTGGAGTTATCAAATTGTCTTTAATATCTTCTTTGATAATGGTCGCGTGGCAATTTATTTTTAAAATATACTTAATGTTTTCATTCTACCATACGTAGTATAGGTAAAGTAATCGTGAAAAAATCGATGTCGGGATTTCAACGGATTTATGCGTTTTAAGGTCTCCTGCACCTCCAAGTCCAGTCAAATTAAATATTTTTTTTACTTCTTTTTTATCGAATCTTATAAAACACTTAAACTACTTCTAATTAACCGAAACTTATAAAACTTTTGCCACATATTAAGCGTGAGTGGAAATGAAATATGGAAAAGTGGGCAGTACTATGCCCATTCAAAGTTTTAATTTTTTTTTTATTTTTCGGTCTATTTTTGAAAAAATAAAAAATATTAAAAACTTAAAATAGATTTATAACCCCAATATTGTAATCGAATAACTTTATGCTGAAAAGCTTATGTGAAATCAAAGTAACTACGAATTTTATAGGTTATGTGAAACGTTAAAGGTTTCGAATAAAAAACATTTTTTGCTTTGTGTTTTTGACGGATGCTTACACCATCATCTTACTTCCATATATATATTTTTTAATTTGTAGCTAAGCCCTTAAAAAATTGTGTTTTCTGATTATATTGAAAAAGAAAGCGGTCGACTGAATCGTGATTTAAGCAAATAAATAAATTAAGGGTTTTAATTAGTTTTAAATTAAAGTTCAATTAATTATTTAATTGATTCAACTATATATTTGTTTAAAGGAGAAGCAAAAAAATTCTTTAATAAATAAACAGTTCAATCTATTATATAATTTAATTACAAATATAAGGTGGTAAATATTAAAGTAAAAATATTCAACAAAAATATTTCACCAACTGACGATTGATAATTGAATACAAGTTTTCTCGTATTCCTTTATCTGGGTTTGGTTGGTTAAATAGATGATGCTTACAACTAAAAGTACTGATGACGGACGTAGCTGTCTAGAAAATGTGCATTCCGCTCCTGCTGGTGTCTAAAAATTAAATTTTCCCAAGTTTTTTTTAATATTACCACCTAATTTGTAATTTAATTAATTCTTTCTTAGTGAGAATAAAAACGAACTTAAGCTTGACTATAAAATTTCATTGTATGTAATATAATTTAATTTTAATCTGAAACTAATTAAAATTTGTAAAAACTCCTCTAATGAGCCAGTTAGTTGAGGACCAGCGAAATAGCTTCTGATTATGCTTTGCATAGGGGATTAGCGCCTTACAGTATATTATATCGCCCAATAAGGTATGAGAGCAATGGAAAATGGAAATAAATCTGCAGTTTAAAAATACGTCTTCTGATTTCACTGAAACTTCGCATGAGTAAAGAATTCGAGCACAAGTTTTAAATTTAAAAGTCATCGCCGACAGGGGGTATGGGTAGGTACTGCATTTTTCCAACCTAACGCACCCTTGGGTATATAAAAAAAATTAAACCAAAGCGAATTTTTGTATGACGACAACAACTTTTTATAGCAATGGGAAGTGTAAATGGCATCATAGAACCTGTTTATAAAGTACAGATTATTTGAGACTCGCTACGACCGCCACTTGGTCAGCGTCCTTACAATATTTTTTTTTTTAAATTTTGCTATGAAAGTAATCCACACCAAATTTTAAGACTCTTACTTTTTTAGTGCTTCAGTTATGGTTTATGTATTTTCTTTATATAAAGGGACTCACCCCTACTAAAATATGCGCCTTAAATTATGCATATCGGTAAAATTACGTACTTTCACAGCTTTTTCTCAACTTTCTCTTGGAAATAAGATATTTTTGCGGAAAAAGTATTCTATATTTGAATACCTCCCCACAAAATGTTGTTTAAATCCATCCAGTAGTTTTTATTATTTATTTCTTTAAAAATCTTCCAGTGTGCAGAAATCAATGAGAGGAAAAAAAATCTGGCAGAATCCTGTCCTACTCCAAAAATCGTTCTAAAATGGTGCGGAAGGTGCCACACAATCACAAAAAAAAAAAAATATATTTTAGGAATTTTTTCAAACGATTTTTTTATATGAAGTTTGACTTTTCTCAAGACAAATTTATCCCAGCTGTTGACACTATGCTATCAAATCTTATAGACCTGTCAAAAAGTCTGTCACAGACATACATTTCTAATCAACACTATCATACTTTTTCAGCACACATGCTATTTTTTGCAGATCGTACGACTTAAGCATTTGGCTAATATTCTAATGACGGCTTTTTACCTTAAAAACGAATAAAAAGTGATTTAGAAATTTTTGATTTCAGTAAAAAACAAACAATAGTAAAGTCGCAAATAAGGTAAAATTGTATTTCTATTTATATATATTTTTTTTTTGTTTAATTTAAATAAATCAAAATAATTTTAATTTTGGTTATTTTTTTCTCATTTGTTTTTTTTTAAGAAAATTTAGTTGTAAATTGATTTTGGTCGTGGCAACACTGGTTGAGAGACAAATTTATAACTAAAACAGCAATTACTTAAGCATATTTTGCGGGGTCATGTATGTTAACAATTGTGGGTAATAATATAGTAGACAATAACCAAAAATGTATTTATATTTCTAAACTATTTTCTATCTAATGGATTAATTTGTACACTAATTTCAACAAATTACTGTTTATTATTTGGTCATATAAAATGTTGTTGTATAATAATGTCAAGACATTTTGTTGACAAAATAATACGAAAACATGTAACGAAGAGGAAAAACTAATGCTAACCATGGAAAGAAAATAAAAAAGGATATAAAACTCATAAATAAAAAAGAGATAAAGTAATTTAGCGCTCAAAAGATACAATGAAATGAGTTTTGGTTTGGAAAGAAAGTAAAAGAAAAATATTTATTTTGTACTTTGTAATGCTTTTGTACACAGAAGCATAAATTGAATGAAATAGAATCTGTTTACATTTTATCAAGGAAAATCTGGCAAATAGAGAGAAATCAAAAACATTAAAAACAACATTAACCAAAAATAGAATCGCATATTTTTTAGAGGTGGAAAACTTTAAATTGGCAGCTCTGTTTCTTGTTTTTTGTGGCAGCTGATCTGACAGTTCTCGGTTGTTTCAATTTGGTTTTGCAATTTATCATGAATAGACTCACGCCAAAACAACCTTTGTAAATTGTTCAAATTTATTTTAAAAATCAATGCAATTCGATAAATTCGTCGGTGCGGTTAATTCGAGAAACTATGGAGCTTAACCACAGTCCAAACACCATTAAATCTGGAAATGGTGCGCTTTATGGGCCATTGAAATCATTGGTCCATATGTCTTCACTATGGTCAGAATGTTACAGTTAATAGTGAGCGTTATACAGACTAACTGTACTTTGTCGTGCCTCAATTTGAAGGCATTAATAGCAGATATGTGGTTTTATCAGGATTATTCTTTATGTAGGGGGAATATCGAAGAGGGTTCGTTTTGGACCCTCTTCCGTCCTCAATAATTAAAAGCAACTGATTTTTAATTTACGGCAGCCTTACTTTCATTGAGTCACCTGCTACCACCAACATTTACTCTTGACTTTAGTGATTTCAGACTGTAGACTGGTACCTGTCAGTCTTTTTTCTCATCACGGACTCTCTAGTAATTTCTAGCATTTGTCCAAGGCTTAGTTTCGCCATGGCATCCACATTTAACAAGTTTCTGCCCGTGGTACAATAAATTATTCTAGCCAGGACATTCACACACAATGTGGGCTAACGTCTCAGCGACTTCCAGGCACAGTTTGCAAGTATCATCTTCTTCGATTTTGATCTTGGCTAGATGATACTTGAAGTTTGCATGACCTGTCACTAACGCAGTTATCCAGCTTAAGGTACTTCCAAGGGCTCTTTGAGCAGCATTCAAGCCATGTCTACATTTAGTAGCCTCCCTCTAGGTTTTCAGGTTTAATGTGAGTTCAGCTATTGTAGGTCCTTCCCTCGTATTAGGCCTTTTTCTCAGTGATACTCTGGGTACTGGTCCACAGAAATTCACAGCAGATATCCTTTTTGCTAGTTGATCTGCAGTTTCATTTCCAGCTCTTCAACCTACATCAACGTTACCTCAACGCATGCAGCGACACCAGAAATTGTGCCTGGTAAACGAAGATGTACTCCCCAAAAGACCATAGAACAGGTCCAGCTCAGTTGAGAAACATCAGTAAAAAAGTTGATGTCGTTTTCCATACACTCATTGTGTATAACGCCTGCCGCAATGTGTGGCCGATGCAGTCTTGTGATTATTTTTTTTTCCTACTAATTCCCTGACCACCTTACTAACCAGGTCCAGAATGCTATATGCCCGACCTTGCAGCAATCTCAACATTGCCTCAATTTCCTGTGTTAGAGATGTGTGCATTGCACCACATATACTCATACAAGCGTTCAATTCGTTTACATTGATGCAAGATTCTTTTCGATTTCCGTAACTTCATTTTAAAGTGTTGGTTTCAGCAGGATGGTACGACACGTCACACAGCGCGCGATTTAAAATTTCAATTTGAAATTCTCCGCCTCTATAAAAAAACCCCCTTTTTATTTTGGAATCACTATGTCTAAGGACTTGTATTGCTTTTTTATCTTTTATTGTAATTTTTTGGAATAATAAATAAAAAAAAAATAAAATAAAAAAATTGTCTACGTAAGATTTTTTTTGTAGTATAAGATTATGTATGATTTGTCGTTTTATTCTTACTACGATTACAAAATGGGTCACAAATGTTAGTTATTCTTTATTGACGTACTAGCTGTGCCCAGACACGTTGTGTGCGTCCTGACTGTATTTTGTTCGATTTTGCTTTGAAAGTAATCCTCACCAAATGTTAAGACTCTTAAGTATTTACTTTATATAAAGGTACCCCTCCCTAGATAAAATTCTAAATTTCATATAAAATTCTAAAATGTTGTAAAGCTCTGTAAAAGACAGACAATTACTCATTATTTTAAAACAGCGCCACCTGTTGCGCAACATTGCTTAAAATGTACTTCTTTCAAAAATAAAATATGCCTTAAAATATGCAGTACCTTTCGGCGTGCTTTCACTGATTTTTCTCCACTTTCTCATGGAAAAAGTATCCTATATTTTATTTCACAAAATTTCTTGAAAATCCATTCGGTAGTTTTTACGTGATGCGAACACAAAGAGAAAGACAGACAGACTGAGAGACAGGAAATGAGTTACTGTTTTATTATATGTATATATAAGGAGTATTTGAGTTTTATTTTAGAGCCATTGTGTGGGATGATTTTCTGTAGTTATGTACGGCCAAAAATATAATAATACAATTATTTATGTACACGCTTAGTCATTTAAGTAGCATTGACCTCGCTTATGTGAACAATTTAGAGAAGCAAAGAATGTTTTTTTTCTTCTGTTCTTTTAAAATATGGACGCAACATAAAGTGGAAAATCGAAATTATATCATTGACTACAGATACACAGTTATTCTTAACTGCACAGCTGTATGTGATGTTGTGATAACACCAGAAGTTTCACTTTTTAAAATGGTTTTATGTGATTGGAAGCTTGCGTCAAATTTTACTTTAGCCCACCTGACGATAATCGCAGCTGACGTCACTAAATAGAGTGTAATTAGCAAGCAACAAAGGATTTATGTAACATTATTAAGGCACGACCCTGGAGAGCTTAACTGAGTTTTACACAGCAACTAGCGAAAAACGGAAGTTCGTTTCTTTAAAATGTTTAAATGATTAAATAATCAATAGATAGAAAAAAACATTGCCTTACAAATAGATACGAGGGTAAGTTAAATTCGAAAGAAATTAAAATAATGTAGATTAAACATTTGAAACATTTTATATTAATAATCGATTAACTGAGACAAATAGTGCTTTTTTCAAAATAAGAAAATATTAATAGGGTTACTTATTATATTAAAAAAAAAAAAACGGGAAGTATTTCTAAAATGGAAAATATGGCGGTATTTCACACTTTTTAGCTGGAAAAATAGAAGAAAATAAAAGTTATTTTAAAATGTTCATTGGTTAAGATAAATTCAGACGGTGCAACCGTTGATGCAACCATTTGAAACTTGCTTTGCTAGGTCATTAATCAGCGCGCGACTGCAGCGGGAACCTCACTACTGTTGTCTAATTTATTTAAATTAAAAAAATCTGGAATTTAGTGTCCCCTGTAGGGTGTAGGATTTTATATTTAAAAGCGAGACACCTGGCAACGTTGTTCTAATTGTAATTGGGCTGTTAAAAGAATGACATAGGGCGGACGGTATTAAGCCGATTTGGGAATTCCTCTCTGTAACAAAAGTCTATTATGAGAAAAATCCAAAATCATTCTTCACGAAGGGCTTTAAAAAGTTACAGACTTTTCGGATGAAGTGTATCGAGCAAGAAGGAGACTATCTTTCAAAATAAAAATATTCAACTCTTTTATTTTCTCCCACTTAATACACAAATCCTTCATTACTTTTGAAGACCACCATCACTATTACATTGCAATGAAATAAGTTGATAAGCAAAAAAGATTTATTAAATGTTCCAAGTATTGCAAGCAGTTTCCTTAGAAAATTTTCACAAGTAACAAACATTGTGTAGCAAAAAATAATAGCAATTCTGCTTAAACGACAATGTAACACAACAATGCAGTATTTTTAAAGACGGACAGAGGGTAATAAAACTATGTTGTAGCATTTCAATAGTTTTTAGTTCTTATATACAGCTTATCTAATCAAATCTATCTCTACGTTAAACTTAAGTAACACAAAAGAAAAATAACAATAAAACGTTGTCTACTTTAAGGCTGATAAAAGATATATATATACATACATACATGATAAACAATTAAAGTGAAATTGAAAAGTAAGTAATGTTGAATGATGGCAGCATAAACGACTTACGTAAAGCTTCCAATTAATAATGGTTTCAATCATAGCTTTGCATGAAATAATTTTATGTAATAAGCCTTTAAAGATTTATCTACTTTTAGGGGCAGGTAAATTAGATAATACTAACTTGGGGTGACGCCTTAGTTTATGCAGTTGAGGAGATTGTGTGGTAGTTGGAACTAAAGATTAAGCTTGGAAAAATAAGAGATAAAATAAATGTTTTTGTAAATATATTCTAGAAGGAAACTCACATACAAAAAGGTTTGCAATGGTCCACAAACTTATAGAATATTGCACAATATTTGAGGGTTCTGGAATGTCTCACAATTATATTGAATTTTCCGGCATGTTGTGTAATATTTTAAAAATTTCTACAGATCAAAAGTTTTAGTCCTTATATCCTTAGACAAAAACTGAAATCTTATTCATTTCAAAAAAAAAAAAAAAACAGTAAATTATAGGGAGGGTTAGGGTACTCCTAATTTTTAGAACAACCCATGTTAACTTTAGAGAGTGTCACTATCGTAGTTCTCTGGGTATTCTATAATTAATAATTACTTTTTATGCGCACTGAGTAATACCGCCCTCCCGCTTCTTATCTAGGACGCTAAGCTTTTAACCTAAAATGCAGGATATTTTATAGAAGCCTGTGTCCAGTTTTGAGGGTGGTAATATTGAATTTCTCAAGATATAAAATAATTATTCCTGTGGGGAGTACCCGTCCCTTCATCGTATATACATTTTTTTACTGGAAAATGCGATTTATTTTCATAATAGCCAGTGTTGAATTTAAAATGTTTTACCATTTTAGTTCCGTAGATAGAGGATAATTAAGAATTGATTTGAATTTGGAGTACATGTCCCGTCTACCCTTCATCATAAAGCTTTTACACGAACACAAATGCTATCCTAAAAGAAGATAGATATGGGGTAATTTACATTGTATGGGGAGTACCGGTGCCTCGTCCCATTAAATTCCTTATATTAAATTTCGAGAGAGTCATTAGTTTAATTCTCTAGATATGGAATTAAATAATTACATTATATGAAGAATACCGGCTCCTCACGTCAATCACCACTGAGCTTCTATGTCAAATTTAGGTATACCAAAACACCAATATCGTACAGCAATTATTTTAAAAATAGCTAGAATCTATTTGCAAAAGGAGGTGAGCGCCTCTAATGTTTGTAGCCCGACAGTCTTTTACGCAACAGACATAAAAGACTTGCATTTACAATGAATACTTAAAATTACCAACAAACTATTGGACTGACGTTATTTTCACAGATAAGACAAAATTTTATATATTTTCTTCGAATGGAAATATAACGGTGTAGAGAAAACACAGTTTGAGGATGTATGTCAGCTAGTGGCAGATTAGTGTAGGCAATATGAAAAATTCGATTCGTCTCTGGACGTTGTAAAACTTCCCAAAATTTATTTAAACGTCCGCCCCATCTCCTGACATGAACGTCATGGAACGCCTGTGGGAAATTTTAGATTAAAAAATCATAGAACATAGCTAACGTCCATGACTTGCAAAATACTCTTTAATAGAATTGGCGTAACATAACTGTCGACATGTGCAAAAAAACCAGTAGACTCGATGCTAAAAAGGCTCTAGGCACGCAAAAAACAGCCAGGGATATCCAATTAAATATTAGAGACAATTTATATAGCGTGTGTGTCGTGTCATGCTATCATGCTGTCATGTTATTTTTTTTGTTTAGTATTGTTTGACATTTCATAATGGAAAGACTTACGCCTGAATCGCTTCGCTTAATGGGCTCTTGAAAAGTTCCAAGGAGATCCGATGTTTTCGAGGCAAGTTTAGCGATGAGGCCCATTTCTGCCTCAATGGATATGTTAACAAGCAAAATTGCCGCATTTGGGACGAAGAGCAACCTGAAGAGATTCAGGAGCTGCCACTTAATCAAGAAAAACAAAGGTTTGGTGTGGTTTGTGGGCCGGTGGAATCATCGGCCCATATTTCTTTAAAAATGATGCCGGTGCGAACGTAACCGTCAATGGCGACCGTTATCGTGCGATGATAACCGACTATTTGAAGCCTGAAATTGAAGCTCGTGATCTTGGTGTCAGCAAGACGGCGCCACTTTCCACACATCGCATTAATCAATGGATTTATTGAGAGAATATTTCGGTGAGCACATAATTTCACGTTGTGGGCCGGTCGATTGGCCACCAAGATAGTGTGATATCACGCCGTAAGACTTTTTCCTGTAGGGATATGTAAAGTCTAAAGTTTATGCGGACAAACCCGCTTCATTTCAGGCCTTGGAGGACTGGTAACTGTCATTTGCTAGTTACCAGTCGAAATGCTCGAACGATTCAACGAAAATTAGACTTAACGGGCGGTCAATCTGCGATGTAGCAACGGCCAACATTTGATAGACATAATCTTCAAAAAATAAATGCCAAAGAATATTCTTTCAAATGATAATAAATATTCTCCATTAAATTTGAATTTTCTGTGTTTTTTTCTTTTAAAAAGTAGGGAACCTCGCAATGGATCACCCTTTATAAATACATAATTTTTTGACGTACATTAATGCAAGTGTACGATTTTAAATGATGTGTGTTTTTTGTAAGACATTTTTATTTTCTGTAATATTTTTCGAAATAAATAAAAATTTCGTAATTTTTTGTTTTTAACAAGAGCGTTTCATATTAACAAACAAAATACTTCTATTTTTCTTTTTAATAAGTTATAGTTTTCTATGTACATATTTACAAAACAATTTTTGTTTTGTGTAGATGTACGATATTAATTCACACTCACTGTATACTACCCCTATAGAAAATATTTCATGATCAGTTGATGGGAAGTTAAAACAAATGATAAAAAATATATAAAAAAATATTGATTCCGAAGAACTTTATTTCAATTGAGAGATTTTCCATTTCTTTGCTAAATATTGTAAGTATTAAAAATGCATTTAAAAACATTTGAAAAACTAATTAATTACAGTTTCATTTTATTAAATTATCAAAAGCATAGTAATGAGCTCATTGCTATCAACGGCAAACTTTTAATCTTTGGTAAAACTTTATATCTTAAATCTTATAGATAAATTGTGAAATAAATGAAAATGCTTTAAATATTTTTCATTGAAAGTTTAGTCTATCCTCAGCTTAAATATAAACTAAACTAAATACACAGGGGTATAAATTGTGTCAAACACACAAAAATATTTCTGATTGTGTGCTATTTATCGTTTTCTTTCCAATGCTCTTTTACCGATAGTTTGCTGGCAGCTTGGAAGAAAAAAAAAAACATAAAATTGGCTATAAGAAAGAAATTGTTTTTTAAATTAAGTTTTTCTTGGAAATAATTTCAAACTTAAAATTTGTATGAACTAAAAAAAATAGTAAAACTTTATAAAGGAAAAGTTAAAGAATGGATTTTATGAACACTTAAGTCTTTTATAATAAATTTTGGCAACTATTTAGCACAAATTGTGTAAAAAAACTTACGTGGCGTTTAAGCCAATCTTTAAAATATTGTAGAATTTATTAAAAAAAAAAGCTGTCTCTAAAAGAAAAGTTTCATAGTGTTGAAGATGCATTAGAAAATTATTAATCTATTGGTAAAGTTCAAGAAAAACTATGCAAATTGTACAAAATTATGCAATAATATTTATGGAAAAAGTTTGCTGGAAAGTATGCAACAGTTTATTTTTATTACATAAACTACAGTATACTGCAAGGAAGAAATAATTTAAAACACATTTTGTAAGAGTTTTCAATCACTTTACCTCAGATTGTTAAAAGTATTGCTAATACCTATATAACAGAGTGCAAGCTTTCTTGCAGTCTGAATTTTGTGAAACAGAAATTACTGCGCTCATTTTCTCTCTCTATTTCCCTAAAAAAAAATATCTTTAAGAAAACTTGCCCGGTGTAAACAGATATAAGATATATTTATATCTATATATATATATATATATATATATATATATATATATATATATATATATATATATATATATACATATATATATATATATATATATATATAGATATAAGATATATTTATATACATATATATATATATTTTTATATTCTATTATTTTTAAAGGGTGTTCCATAATTTATGTAGATATAGCTATTCCAAACGAGTAAAATATTCATCTCGAATGTTTCGTTATATTCTCCGAAAGATGTAGGTGCAGCCTAATTAAATTAGGCTCATATTGACGACTGTGGCTTTCTCAACAACTCATGATGAAGGTTCTTAAATAAAAGTTACAAAGCAAAGTGATAGAAAGTTAAGGCCGGGACACACAGAATCCGTCACACGTTATACTTTAACGTACTCAATTGAAATCAAAGTATCAACGGAGAAGATTGACACAATGAGTACTTTGTTGACGGATATTAAATCAGAAAAGAAAACACGAGAAAAGCTTTTTTCTCCATTTTACTATATTAAATTAAATTATTTTGTTGTATTTTGTTTCATTTTTGCTTCCACTCAACACAAAAATGAAATTTTGAGAGAGAGAAACAAAGAGAAACCAATTTATGATTTCAACGTACGTCAAAAGTTAAAAGTTGCCCAACTTTCGTACATTGCATTGCCGGAGACGTACTGATTGTAACAACACTTATTAGAAAAGCTGTATTTCAACTTTCTTGTACTTTGAAAAAGACGACGGATAACGTAGGACGGATTCTATGTGCCCTGGCCTTTACGCTTTTATTGGATCAAAAGAACTGTCTTTTACTATTGAATCATGTTTCTAATAGTTTGAACAAAAAAAAAAAAAAAATGTTGCAAGGTTTGTCAAAACCGTAGAACCTTCCCCGTCAAGAGCATAAAAAAATCTAAAACAAATTAAGATTTTCTGCTAAAGAAGCAATACCGTATGTCACAAGACATTCTTATAGTCACTTACGTACAAATGCCAAAAAGTATGATGCTGATATCTACCAATCGTACTATAACCTTTTGGCTGCCAAACCGGAATGCTATAAAAAATGTTTGTATCAGGTATGTCATTTATTTTCATTCCATGCAACAAGAATCTGCCACACCCATATAACAGATTTATCTAATTTTTTTTGTGAGACTGTTTATTCCAACATATTTGGACGTGTAAATTTTTATTTCGGTATGGCTTTGCAGTGCCTCGATAGACTGCTTGGTACTGCGCTAATATCCCAGTCTTCGGGTTGCGATTTCGATTCCTGGGCGTTTTATCCGGAAAATCTGGATGCTTCGGAGATAGCGTTATCTTAAAAAATACGAGTTGCCATTTACTTCTGGCCAGTTTGAGCCTTCGGACTACATGTAGTACGATGCATTCTTGCCTTTTCGAAAATAATAAAATATTAAGTGCCTATTATGAGTAACTTTCAATCTTCGACGGTAGTCGAAAGAGCTGGTGGCAAATTACGGCATTCGATATCGATCGAAATTTCAACAGAATTTAAATCGGAATTTCGATCGATAGCGAAAGCCGTGTTTTGGCCCCTGAACGAACGAATTTTCAATTGGTATTATGGCGCCAATCGACCAAAATAGCGCTATTTTGAATTCGATTATTCACAATAGTCCCAATCTATGAGCTGGCACTATAAATATTGCATTACTTCTCTATTAAAGATTTAATAAATAAGTAGTACAATATTTAATTATTTAATATGATCACTTTGCTGTTGTTCTAACGGGTGGCCCATGAAATTAAAATTAATAATTTCTGAAAAAACAAACAATAAAAAATTCTTACATTCTGAATAAGCGTCGAAAGCAAAATTGTATTCGATTTACTATACAACGAAATTTTCGAAAGTGTTACCGACTTATAATACGAATTTGACATTCGATATTCGATGTTTGTTAGCTAGCGAAGATCGAAAATCGAATGCAACTCATAATAAGGGCCTTATATGTATGTCTGCAGTGAACGTTTTGTTCTTCCATTTTAAAGGACTTTGGATAAAACAAAACTAAACCCAATATGTCACGCATTTTAGCTATAAAATATTTGCTTTGAAATGCTTTAACTGAAGATCTTTAATGAAGTGCATCATTAGTGGATGTGCAGCTACATTAAAATATATATTTACGCAATTGCAGGTAGTTTTATACTTTGATAAAGAACAGGCATATAAAGAGAGCTAGCAACGATTTGGAAATATACATATATTTGAGAAAAATCCTGCTTAAGTTTTTAATTTGAATGCGTATTTATTCCTGAAGCCCTTTAAATACTAGAAAAGAGTTTCAGTACAAATTTCCATTAGCATTTCAAGAACAGCCCCCAATAAAAATACCAATTTATCGAAACAAACTTGTGAGTTGAACAAAAAAATCGTTAAATCTTTAATTACTTACATAGTAACCAAAGCTTCAAGTGAAAAATGCACTGTATCCTGTTGGCCATTTTTATTTCGTTTTTATTCTCGATTTTTTTTTATCATAATAAATCACTTAACCGTGTTTAAAATGAAATTAAAGGAAAAACAACCAAGCAACCAGCCAACCAACTAAAAACAAATGTTGTATGCAGCAGCAAATTGTATGAAATTAAATTAAAATGTTGTTGCATACCTTAGGGGTTTTTATTTAAATATTCAATTAAGCTGGTTATATTCTTGTTGTTGTTATTATTTCACGTTGATTCTATAAACGGAATAACTAACGGTATGTATGTTTTTTTTGTCTCTCACTACCCTTTTCTAAAATTTGTTCGTATTGTGGTGTGTTGTATTAGTAGTACACTGTATACTTCCTTCCATACACGTTTACATGTTGTTATGTTTTGCATACTTTTTTGAGTGATTTTTTTAAATCAGGTAAAATCGCAAAAAAAGGTAAACAGAAACAGCAACATTAAAACAAAAACAATGAAAGGAAGTTTATCACTGTAAATAATGCACAAGTATGTATGTATGAGTGAATTTCAATATATACATACATATATACTGACGGCAAAAAGTACAAGTATATGAACTTCATAAAAAATTTCAAAAGCATTTCATTTAAATAATTAAAGAAAAAAGACGAATTTTAAATTCTTAAAGTAGAGTATACCCACACACACATCATTGTCCTGAAATATCACTCTTAAAATCTCACAAGAGAGCAACGCATTTTTATTTTTGCTGAAACGCCCAAAACTGAATGATGTGACGTTTAACAATAATGTACGTATGTAAATTTGGATGCGAAACCAACAGCGGCAACTTCTTACCATATAAACTATTCAAAAGGTTACACGTTAAGAGGTCTCGAAAAACAATAGCTGACCGAATCTGATTTGGCCCAGACCATATCACGGTTTTAGCTATTTGAATGACATTGTGGGTAAATTTCTATTGCAGAAGTTATCATGCTTGGGATCTCGACGATTTAGTAAATTTTAAAATTATGACCGGCGGCTGCTTAACAAGAACATACTAGGCGACGGCCAGAAGTCGAATATAGCTGAACATTTTGACGTGGCGGCAGCTAAGCAAATAATTTCTAATGACACTTTGGCAATTATAATTGGAAAAAGTTTAAGCTGCAAAAATTTGCCTTACATAATTCGAAAGCAGGTCCTTATGGAAAGTTTCTTCTTGATGAAAAAAATTAGGTCTACTTTCAATAGCTTCTTTTATTTACTTAACTATCCGCACTATACTCTAGATATCTATATCTATACACATATAAAAAATTAGTAACTCACTTCCGTCTGTCTGTCTGCTTTTCATTGACGTTCGCATCACGTAAAAACTACTGGATGGATTTTAATAAAATTTTGTGAGGAGGTACCTAAGTATCCTGGTCCCAATATAGGGTACTTTTTTTCCGCAAAAATATCTTAGAAAGTAGAGAAAGAGCATTGAAATTACGCAGTTGAACTAACCGGATATGAATACTTTACTTTGTATAACGTAAAAAAAATCATAAACTGATACGTAGCATATCTTAAGGCGGAACTAAAAACGCCGGTATTACCAAATAGCACTAAATCGCCGGCGAAGTAAAATAATTATAAATTGGCTATGCTAGCTTCAAACTAATTTGCCTAAAGAACACCAGAAGCGCTTGCAAGTTGCAACACTGCTCTAAAAATAATCACAACGTGCAATTGCAGTGTTGCCATAAGCGAAGCTTTACTATCACACTACTATCACACTAGTCTTATCTACTACTATCCTTTTCTAAAGGAAGTAACACAGTTAATATGGGCATTAATTGCCTGAGTGTTACTTCTCTGAAAAAAAAACTAAAAACTTAAGGGTCTTTGGTGTGGATTGCTTTCAAAGCAAAATCGAACAAAATATTGCAAGGACGCTGACGAAGTGGCGAGCACAGCAAGTCTTTCCTATTTTTGTATTAGAGTTAATTCAAATAAGAGTAAAACAGGAAATATGTTTAAATTGTACCAGATGAGCCGTTGGTGTACAATTAAATTCAGCGGGGGCTGTTAGGCGATTATTAGCCGATCGGTTTCGGGGTCGTAATTATTCTAATGGAATAAAAAGTATACACCTGCAATATTTCCCTAGCGTACATTTATTTGGAATTTATTTTTGTTTTAAATGTAATTATACGAAGGAGCGAATTCCAGGGACATCGTGGAACAGGCATTAATAATAAAATGTTTTGGTCAAGATTATTTTTTTTTTGTTCTAATTTCATTCAGCATTTTAAATTTATTTTTATTATTGAGTAAAATATTTACATTGTTTTGGAAATCGAACCCTTAACCCCTACACTGAGGGAAAAACGACGTTGCAAAATCGACAACGATTGTGGTCACTTTGACACCTTTATGTTTTCAGTTTTGTTTGACAACGGGCGTTGTCAACTTGTTAACGAACGTTTGCGAAATCACAACGACTGCCTTCAACGTGCTCGAATATCAGCGAAAGTGCTTAAATTAGCAACGCACGTTGACAATTTGTCAACGAACGTGCTCAAAAACTCAATGTTGTCAAACTCCACAAGTTCTATTGAATATTTTTCATTATCATAAATTCATTTATTTTATGCAGACGCATTTTTTCAAAATAAGAAAATGGAGGGATCTACAAATTGGCGATTGGCTCCAAACCACTGGAGACGTTTTGATGGCAAGAGTTATTACTTTATAGCCAATGATGAAATTGACGATGAAAAATGAGAAAAAAAAATTAGAAACCATCAACTTCGACCAGATAAAATGTAAGTTAACCAGTTTGAAAGAACGAAGTGTAATATTTACTTTTGTTTTTCTAGCAGCACAAATAACCTTTAACAGTGGAGTTTAGACAGGTCTTTTTCTGAAAAAAACAGAGGTAATATGGTTTTGTAATTGTAATGATCACTGTTAGCTACTTTTTATTATGTTTATAAGTATAAATTCATGGTTTGGAATTGATGGTGACACAATGTCTGTGCAATCCAAGGGGAAGCAATTTTAAAAACGTAATGAAACTGCGGCATATTACTCCAAAAACAAGGAAGTATTATCCAAGGTAAGAGAAATTCCAATATATTTTATATAGAACATCTTAAACAATTTTTTTGTGATAAAATTTAGGATTTGAAGACACTGTTAAATAAAAAATGAAAGGAAATACAGCGCTTAAAAATGCGGATGAATAAACACATTTAAAATTTTTTACTTGTAATAAAAACAATTTTTGTAAATAAAATAGTTTTTAAAAATGTACATATTTATTTATTTACAATCTGTATTATTATAGTAAATTTGGAAGAGAATAAGCATTTACAAATCGACAACGGTATGGTGTCAATTCGACACCGGTATGGTGTCACTTCGGCAACAATACGGTGTCAAAGTGTACACGTTCGTTGTCATTTCAACAACTCTTCGTTGTCAATATTTCGTTGTCGAATTGACAACGTTCGTTTACAGTTTGAGCACAAACGTGGTAGATGCACTTTCGACACCGCATGTGGTCATTTGTACACGGATGGTGTCATTTTTTCTCTGGGTGTAGGCTGTTAGACTAGCGCAATCGATCTATCGAAGCATAGTAATAGCCAGCAGCCCTGAATAAGATAAAAGGCAATCAAATGAGTTTTTGTTTGTTATAAATGAGAAATCTAAAATATTTAAAATTATGAATTTGCTATACAAAATGAGAGATATAATAAAAAAAAACCTATCGATTCCCATCTAAGAAAAAGAAACTAGGAATGTGTACTACTTATTTTAGAAGCGAGAGCTTAGGCCTTGTTGGGAGAGCGTAGAAAAATGAGGGTCGTAGAAAAATGAGGGTCGTAGAGAACAATCTAAACATGCCTTATAAAAGGCTTGAAGAGAGAACGCCTTTTTAATTGCACCACAAAAAAAAAAAAAAAAATGGGAAGGTAAAATATTTATGTTATTTTTGTTGGCCTTAAATGTTGATGTTGCAACAATGTTTTGTAATTTAAACCTTTAACATGCGCTGTACATAGCGAGAGTGCGATTCAGACGTTTCTATTATTTTGTTGCGAAAAGGTTTTAAACCTTTCGGTAATGGTGATGGTTAAGTTGTTAACAAAACTTTTAATTTGGAAATATTTTGTTGTGTGCTAACATGCAAATTTATACTTATATTTATATTTACTTTTGTTTTTGTTTTTGTTTTTGTTTTCGTTTTTTTTTCTGTTAAAAATATGCATTATTAATTACAGGTTCGTACATTTTTTATTTAACAAGAAATATTGTAATTTTTGTTGTTACTTCCACATATCAAATTGCTCTGCACTATAAAATAGTTTTATTTTCAAAAAGTGATTTGTTATGCTTGAGATATTTTAAATTATTTATTATAATACTCGTGTAAGTTTTATATGTTACACCTAAGTAACATCCATCCCTTTCACTTTTTCTTTGTTTTAATTTTTAATGAATTTGAAATTTATGTGATGCTTTTAATCTTTGTTCACAACTGATGATATTAAAAAGTAAATTTACCAAAGCCATGTTTTGTACTTAAAGAAAAAAGAATGTAATAAATTTTTTAAAATTTTTTTGTAAATAATTTTTTTTCCTTCAAATAAATTTTTTGGAATTATTACTAGACACCTGGAAAGAAAATGCGTGAAGTCGATATAAACATCATCGAAAGTACAATGTTCGTTCTAGGGCTACTTGATGATCCAGTTTAGTATTACATCGGAGAAACTAACGAGTGATTTTTTAAGAGCTTGAGAACTTTTTTTTTTAAAAAAACGCATAAAATTTGCAAAATCTCATCGGTTCTTTATTTGAAACGTTAGATTGGTCCATGACATTTACTTTTTGAAGATAATTTCATTTAAATGTTGACCGCGGCTGCGTCTTAGGTGGTCCATTCGGAAAGTCCAATTTTGGGCAACTTTTTCGAGCATTTCGGCCGGAATAGCCCGAATTTCTTCGGAAATGTTGTCTTCCAAAGCTGGAATAGTTGCTGGCTTATTTCTGTAGACTTTAGACTTGACGTAGCCCCACAAAAAATAGTCTAAAGGCGTCAAATCGCATGATCTTGGTGGCCAACTTACCGGTCCATTTCTTGAGATGAATTGTTCTCCGAAGTTTTCCCTCAAAATGGCCATAGAATCGCGAGCTGTGTGGCATGTAGCGCCATCTTGTTGAAACCACATGTCAACCAAGTTCAGTTGTTCCATTTTTGGCAACAAAAAGTTTGTTAGCATCGAACGATAGCGATCGCCATTCACCGTAACGTTGCGTCCAACAGCATCTTTGAAAAAATACGGTCCAATGATTCCACCAGCGTACAAACCACACCAAACAGTGCATTTTTCGGGATGCATGGGCAGTTCTTGAACGGCTTCTGGTTGCTCTTCACTCCAAATGCGGCAATTTTGCTTATTTACGTAGCCATTCAACCAGAAATGAGCCTCATCGCTGAACAAAATTTGTCACATTTGAACATTTCGAACCGAACACTGATTTTGGTAATAAAATTCAATGATTTGCAAGCGTTGCTCGTTAGTAAGTCTATTCATGATGAAATGTCAAAGCATACTGAGCATCTTTCTCTTTGGCACCATGTCTGAAATCTCACGTGATCTGTCAAATACTAATGCATGAAAATCCTAACCTCAAAAAAATCACCCATTACTTCATAGAGTACCCACAGACAGTAAAATTCTTATGTTAAGGCACGTCATTTATGGTGAACCAAAGAATTTTGGGATAGGCCCCGATACGATTACATGCTATGCCACTTTGTAGTCACTTATAGCAAGTTTTTTTGTTAAAAAAATTATTAATGTGTTAAATTCTTATAGATTCATTGGCGTAGGATATATTTTTTAGGGGTGACAAAACCACTTTTATTGGAAAATAATATTATAAATATAAATATATATTACAATTTTTGAAAATTCTGGGCGGGCGGGCGGTGTTGTTTGTTGACAACAAATGGGGCATTGTACCCTCTCTACCCCAATGTAGTATAGATATTTATAATGTAATGTTTTTTAGTTTAAAATTTGTTTTTTTATACATACGTACATACTCGTATGTACATATACATATATGTATGTACGTACGTATGTATTTATGTTGTACATAGTAACTTTGTAAGAGGGAATCATTCGTACCGATATAACGGCGATACTTCAGGTTTGCCTATATAATGGTCGATACAACAAGTATTAAGACGTCTACTACAAAAACGAGTTGCAGCACCAGTTTGTCTGCCAAGTAGATGTTACAACTGAAGAGTGTATATTGATGGAAGTGAAGGTGGAATTTTTACTTCGAAGAAGCTACAACATCAATGCCACTCTGACGCCATCCCGTTAATTTACAGCCTTATGATCAGAAAACGTAATTAATCCAGATGTATCAAGTTTTCTTATTCCCATTGTTCATGTTTTCTAATGTATCGGAATCACAAAAATAAGCGTCTGACTTACTATTTTTATAAAAATATTAAATCTATCTATTTTGGTTCAAGAGTAGGGCCATATATGTAAAAACGCGTTACTATTGACACACCCTTTATTTTGATATTATTTTTTTATACTTGTTAATATAGCGAACATAGTTTTAAAAACTCGGTTTAAATTTCAAATGTCTGCCGTTACGGTTCAAAAAATAAGGCCCTATTCGTGAAAACCACGCCAATATCGTCACACCCTATAAATGTGAGTAGTTGTTGCTATAGCAGCCATACTAATTCAACTTATGTAAAATATTTTTAGAGACTAGAAGGCGGTGACATACGGACAGACATTGTGGCCGTTTTTACTTTTTACCTTTTGGGTATGGAACCCTAAAAATGGGCTTCCTTTTGACAAACTCTACATAAGCTTAGTTTACACAAGTCAACTATTTGACGAAATACCAACTGGTTAGTAGTTTCGGAAAATATTGAAGACTAATTACAAAATTTGATTATTAAAAAATAAAAATTAATTTGTTGATTTAATAAAATATTTAATAATTTATTTATTTATTATATATTCATACATTAATTAATTGTATCGAAATAGCAAAAGTGTACCACGAAAGTTTTGATTGTACCAAATTTGATAGAATTGTACCACAAATCCCAACAGCGGACTGAGCCAGTGGAAATCCTGCGATTTGAAATTTCGCAGTTTAAACATTTTTTAGAAACATTGGGTTCGAATTTTGATAAAAAGAAAAGTGTCTGATAACACTTCTTAAAGTATTTTTAACACTTTTACTCTTTTTCTTTTTTTTTGTATCACTTATGTTTTCAACTTTTCCAATGGCATTAATATGTGTCCATTTTTTCCTTTTTATTAATATTACTTGCCAACATCAAGTTTCCATACGAAAACATATAACTTTATTATCTTCGGTGTTTATTGAATTATTTGCAGTTGAGTAAATTTATATGTATTTTCTTGAATTTCTTTTGAAAGAGCAACAAGGGTTTTCTATAAATATCAATCAATGTTTCGCTTTAATTTCAAAAAAATATATAAAATAACTTTTAGCTTGGTACAACACTTTTCCACTCTCTCTCTCTCTCTCTCTCGCTCTCTCTGTCTTGACTTGCCCTTAATTAAATATTTAAAATACTTTAATGCTGCTTAAGCGAAATAGTTTCAATGTTAAAAAAAAACACACAAAAAATTATTGATTTCATATTAAGGTTAAACAACGAATTTATCATCCTTAAATTATGCTTAAATTTTTAGCCAAGGCTATAGGTTCCGTAGGCTATCAGTTGGCACCACTGTTTAAAATAACATATATTGATGAGTCTTTAAATAAATTTAAATATCAATTTTTAATAATAATAATAATTTAAATGTTCCCTAAGATTGTTTTTGTTTCTATTTTTACAATTCATTGAACACTTGGAGAGTCGTGAAAACAAAATTCTAACAGACACTTATCACAAGCACTTGTTTAAAAAGTCATTTATAGATTTTTTCAGCTGTAAAAAATGTGTTCAAAGATGTGATTTCAATAAAAAAAACTCATTTAATGTATTTTATTAAAACTGCATAAAATTTTTGTCAATCAAAAGGTTAAAATATATCATAGTTTGCCTGAAAATAGGCAACATTAAATATGAAATAAATTTTAAATGCAGTGTGGTTAAAAGCTACAATTTGGACAAATTTAAATGGTTAAGCTATAAAAAGCATACATTTTGAGAAGAATTGAAAATCATGAAAATTCATCAAATTTTCGACGAAACATATCGTCGGTAGCACTAGATCGTGAATTTAAGTGATGGATTTTTTTTTTTAATATATATATAAATATAAAAAAAATATTTTCTCAAGTCCCTCAAAAATCATCTTCTCAAAAACACAAAAAATTGTTTTCATCAAAACAACAAAAATCTAAAAAAAAATAATTTTTTTCAAATGATATTTCTGTTATCAGATTGACAAATTAACATGTTTTCGTGATTTTGAGTCAAAACAAAAAATCGTGAAAATATCGGACGATTTAGCAAAGAATTACCCATATCTAAAATATATGATTTCCCTTGAAAATTAAATATTTTCTCGGATAAATAGAATCCTTTATATTGGCTCAGGTACTAAGGAACCTTCCCAAAAAATTTTAGTAAAATTCATCCAGTAGTTTGAGTGTGATGGGGGAACAAACAAACAGGCAAAGAAAAATTCTAATAATTTGTGTTTTTTTATTCTAAATCGATGACACATTATTGTACAAATACTGACTTGCTACAGTTTTATTTTATTTTTGGATATTATTAGATGTATACTTCCAATTACAGAAGAGTTTATTAGAAATTAAAATATTTATTGAAAATATGGCATATTTTAGGGAGTTTCCTTCCAATCTCTATATGAACCTACTTATATATTTTATAGAGAAAATACAAACGAACATATCAACTACAAGAGTTTAAAGTTGAAAACTTTGTATGCATTTCCTATATATATAAATAGATAGATTTATATAGACATTGGGAATTCCCTGAAATAGGCCTAAAAGTAAGCCTTTATTATTAATGTAGGGAGAATATCGAAGCAGACCACTTCCATAATGGTTCCTCCCGTTTCGACCCCCTTCCGTCCTCTATGATTACGGGCAACGGAAATGTAATTTACGGCAACCTACTTACATTGAGTCACTTGCTACAACCAGCCTTTAATCTTGGCTTTAGTGATTTCAGACTGTCGACTGGTAACTGTCGGCTTCTTTCTCATCACGCAGTCTCTAGTAATTTTAGCATTTGTTCAAGGCTCAGGTCCCCCATGGCATTCACATTTAACAGGCTTCTACAAATGGTCCTGAGTCTTATGCTAACCAATGCTGGACATTCACACACAATGTGCGCTGCCGTCTCAGCCTCTTTCCTTTCCCCGTCTCCTCTTCTGCCACTGCCTCTTACTTTTAGGCATGAGCTGTAGAGACTCCGACTCGACGTTGAAGGGACGTTTTGAGGTGCCGGCTTCCGTAAAGGATTCACCTAAGCCCACACGGCCAGGTGCGTCCAATTCATCCATATTACCCTCCATAGCCGCAGGAGTATCTTCATAGACTGACCAGTCCACCCCTTGCGAGGTTTCTTTGTCATTCTCTTTCGATATCCTTCCTTGGCCAGTGGCAACCGGAATTCCTAAAGGGATTAACTAACCTCTTCACTTCTAACGAGGCTTCCTTGTCCATCCCTAGGAGAACCTTAAGAGATTAACCTGAATTATTCCCTAAGCCATTATTGGAGAAAACGACGTCCATCACACAGAGCGTTGATAAGTCTACATTAAAACTGGAGGTCGACCGCTATCCAGAGTTCGCATACTAATGGCCAAGCACCCTCTTGATCATGCATCTCAGGCGTATGCTGTTCCACCGTAGAATAGGAGAGCTGTTAACGACTAGTCCTCTTTAACCACTTACAAGGCATTCAGGTTCTCGGCACAGCTACCATTCGCCTTAACCTTTCAAGTGTTGTAAAGTAAGCCTTAAACTAGGCAAGATTTAATTGAAAAATCAATTTTATTTCGTTATTATATAATTTAATTAGTTTATTTTACTCCATTGCATGAAATTTATTTTTTGTTTTCTTCTGTTATCTTATGTTGTTTATTGTTGATTTATTTGCATATTTAAGTACATATGCCTCTTTTTTAAGTGCTTATGCACATAAAATCGAGATAAAATGAGTCCCTCAAATTGTAACATTAAAAACATTAACCACTGTTCATTTGCATTACTTATTTTAAACTATTTTTTTTTTCTACTCCACTAAAATGTTTCGAAACGATAATGTAACAATAGATAGCCCTCAATATTCACGATGAAAATTTTATTTTATAACAAATTTTGCTTATTTACCCTAAAAAATAATGCGTATCTGGGTTTCAGTCCAAAAAAAGCTTAAAGTTGCTCAAATCATTATAAATTTTCAATGAGATAAAAAACAAAAGTTTTACTTCAAATTGCTTAATTTTACATGACACTTCCATTCTTGCTCGTTAATAAATTATAAGAATTATCAGATTTGACTTACTGGGGAAAACAAGATTAAAATAATAGTAACTATGCACAGTGGTGTCCGTGACTAACAAAAAACAATAAACAAAGTGAAGTCTTTGCTAAATTTTAAAAAATCCTGGAGCTGTTGCATCAGCTCCAGGATTTTTTAAATTCTTCAAATTGGCAAGTGCCATACAGAGGATGAAAAAAGTATCAGTCATTTGCGAATTCTCTCTTATTTAAAAAACTTTGGTTATTTAATTAAAAAAGAATTAAACAATTTACTGCAGCCCGGGTTTAAGGTAGGATAACAATAATATTTTTTTTCTACTCCAAACCTTACTAAAAATTATTTTTATGATTTTCGTTATACATTATTTTAAATATTAATAATAATTATAAATTTTAGCATACTCATACATATTGAATTATCATTGGCATTGGAAGTAATTACAATGAAAAAAACAGCCATTTAATGCTACTGATATTTTTCAATTACAATTGTTTTTTTATCAATGCTAATGAAAATGTATAATAACTAATTACAATTGATGAAAAAATTATTTTTATAAAATCTTTTTAAGATCATTGAAGCTTTTTCTGACTATAAATTGAAAAAAAAACAATGTTACACAAATTAACAAATTTCATAAAAAAATTATAAAATTAGCCCATGCAAAAACTTATACTGATGCTGCAGTATAATTGACTAATCGGCGCTATATCACCTTTGCTATTCAAGGTTTCATAATGATCACTGTAAATTCCTTCTTTTTTTCAGAAAAAATGCCATTGTTAATGATAAGACTTTGAAATCATTTGATCATTGGTTAATGATAATGATTTTATTTTATAAATAATTATTAATGCAAGTGTAGCATTAGTTATTATAAGCTAATGATCAATTAATTAGCCAATACAATTAATTACTCCGATGTATGAAAAGTACATTAAAAACATTTGATGGATGATCAAGAAAACATTGCAAGGGTAGACAGGTCAGTCTCTGAAGACGCTCAAGTTTTTATTAACTCGAAGAGATGGACAAGAATATCTAGCAAAGGCGTTTCTGAAGCAATAGCTACACGGGATCACACGGGGATATATAGTGTGACCCCGAAAGCATTAGAAATCCTTGATACTAATGCTTCCGAGGCATAACAGGAAGCTATTTCCCCAGGTTTGAAGAAAACCTGAATCTGGAAGATAGGAAAAAGCTTTCGAGGTTTCGTGAGTGTCAAAACAACCAGTACAATTGGAACTGATAGCCGAACAGGGACAACTCGAAGTCTTTGTAACCAATTATTGGTGAGGCCCTTCGGAAATTAACGTGGTAGCTGTAGTTCAAACCTTACTTGCTAAAAGGTCCGATGTACTGTCGGTGCTCTTTAACAGAATACAGGAGTTTAATAGTCTTCAAATCCTAAATATGGTGTATAAGCATGGAACCTGCTAGCCATGTTCTGTAATTGCTAGTTGTCATGCTACTATGCCCAGAAAATTTTCATTTATGAGAGTTGAAATTTCAGCATTTATGATAATACTCATAAATGAGATTTCTAAAATTTTATATTTGTTCATAAATGAACAACAATAAATCCTCTGCCTGCGATCACACATGAAGTAACTGTTGTTTTTTTTTACAATGCATACATACATAAATGAACGGTGAAAAATGAAGAATATCCGTATTATTAATATGTGATATGTAATGAATTAGCTCATTCTCATTAATGCTATTTTAAATAAATTTTTGTAAATTTTTTTCATTTATGAACGTTTTCATTTATGAGTGTTCATTTATTAAATTTCTCATAAATGCGATTTCTAAAACACATCATTAATGCATACGCCAGCAGTTGTTGCACAATATAAAATATGAGCAAATATGTGCATACACATACATACGTTTATGCGAATTCTTAATTCGAACATTTTTCTACCATCATCTCATTTATGAAAAATTAACAAAATTGTAAATTCTCATTTATGAGCACTTGCGTGAAAAACAAGATATTTTTTCATTTATTCACTTTTGAATAGAAAGGGGAAAAAAAATCATCTTATCTCATAAATGAACAAACACACAATTTTTACTAGTCTCTCGCACATATGTATGTATGACAAGAAGTAAAGCAAGGACGTTGGTAAACGCTTTGTATTCATTCAGTGGTAAGACCACCATCGGGTTAATGCGGTAAGCTAGGCACTGACGTGAATCAGTACCAAATAATCTGGCCACGATGATAATAACGGTAGACAGACTGCGTCTGGAAGGAGCTGAAGGAATAATGCAAATTTTGTGTGAATGTCATTTCTATTAAATGTGAAAGATATTGTGGACCCAACCTTAGACAAATGCCAGAAACTACAAGAAACTCTATAGTTACGAATAAGGCCGACAGTTACTAATCTACAGTCTGAAATAAGTATAGTCAAGATTTAAGACTAGTGACAGCGCGAGACTAAATAATAGGTAAAAGTCGTAAATTATACTTTGGGTAACAAAGATCATTGAGGAACCAACAAGGGTGTCGAAAAGCTACATATAAAGATATCGGTCAGCTTCAGTATCCTCTGTACATATATACAATATTGATTTTATCAAATTTTATCTTTTAATTTATATAAATTGCATATTCCTTAAAGTATGCAATATTTTATTTTCCATAATGTTGCCATAAGATATACTTTATAATTTTTTATGATTTATTTATTTCCTTATATTCGCAGTATATTTCTAATTAATGCAACTATTATTTATTATAATAAAACATTCTTGCAAACACATTTAAAGCAACACAATAGAGTCTGACATTTTTGCAACAAATTGAAAAAATTATTAAGAGGCAAAATATAAAAATAAACAACAACAATATAATAGGAAAAAGATTGATGCAAACAATATGTAGAGAAGTTGTATGCAACATAAATACAAAAAAAATAAGAATAAATGTGGTTTCATTTAAATTATTTTTCATATCATACTGATGTACACGTAGAAACCCTGAAACACTTTTAAAACTTCACTTGAAGTTCATGCCATGGAATTCGAATTCAGAGATGCCAGTAAACAACAATGGCATGTAAATGATTGTGGAACAAAACAGCAGCAGCAACAACAACAAATAGTAACATGTAACAATATCATCAACATGTATAAATACTCTTCTCATCAGTGTCATCACTTGTTTGTTCCACGGCATTCTTTTGTAAGTTTATTTGAATACTCGTCGTTGAATTGGTATTGATGTTGGTATGGAGGCTGTCGAAGGCAACAAACAATTCAATGACTTGATTTTGGTCGAGATTCTTTATTGTTGCTTTAGTTTTGCGGCCACCATAGAATACCAATGGTACTTTGTCTGCTCCATTTATTATTAACAATATGTGACAAATACCAAACTCAACTTAACTTAACTGAACAAATGAGTGAATCAATGTGACTTAAAGAAAAAGTGATTCACAACAAGAACAGTAAGCACAATAAGAAATCTATCTTTTGTGGCATAATTTCAAACACACATACATACATGCATACATACATACATGGAGAAAGTTCATGGTTGCCTGGAGTGCAGACATGAATATTTACTTTGGCTGGCTCGCATTACTTTTGAACAGGCACTAGTTCAAGATGAGCAGAAGATGCGAATGTCAATAAACGTCTAAGATTTGTACTCCTATTATTTCTTGTTGTTGTTGGTATTGTATCATTTTTTTATTGTTATTGTTCTATATTTATTTCAATGTAATTTTCAAAAATTTCAACTTATTAGACAACAAAATGTGGCATAACTTAAGGAGGGAGGTTTACTTAAAAAATTCACAGTTCATTAAACAGTTTGATTTGTGAGGTTAAATCTGCAGGAGTTTTAAGTAAAATTTGCATATAAGCTCAAGCTTATTCAAAATTTGAAAATGAAGACAAAACAGGAATTTTTTACGATTGGGCTATGTATGTATTTTTATATTATAAAGATATAAATATTGCCGTTTTTTGGTGTGTTTGGCGATTTTTTGCTATCGAAGAAAGCAGGTGCAAAGAACTAGTATTAGATTTTGTGTAAAAAAAATTAATTAACTTAAGTGTTCTAATGATATTCGTAAGTCTACTTTAATCAAAATGTTGTTTTTGAGTGGCAAAATCTATTCACAAAAGGCTGAGTAAATGTGAAGTTCTTGTTCACAGTTTCCATCGATTACAATGACTTGGTCTCTCTAGAGTTCTTGCCAGAAGGTCAACAATACACATAATTTAAAATTTATGCACAATAACAATAATTTATATGAAAATAAGGGCCAGTTCTATACAAAAACTTTGGTCGTTAAAAGTGCTAAGATCAAAATAAGAACCAAATGTTTACTAGGTACAATTCAATTATAGTGCTCGGTATGGCACCAAGCCACAAGAAACTGGTTCCAATTTTGATCTGCGTAGTTTTAAAGGTCAGAATTTTTGGAAGGGAACTTTCCGTTATTCTCTAGGTTACTTACTCGCCGACGACTACTACTCCTATACCAAATTTCAGATATCTAGCTATAGTGGTGTTGACCTATAATATTGATGAATGTGTCAGTCAAGTATTTGTTTTATTATTTTGTAGGGCGACCGCTAACTTTATGGATCAATTTTTGACCTTTGTCGGTAAACTGCTAATCGGAGTTTACGGACTATTTTACTTTCATTAACGCTCGTGCTGTTACTATCCAATAACACTTGACTGTAGTGATCTAACGTTTATCTAAGTCTTACGTCGCCTTTGGTCCTAAAAACACACACATGTGCGTTTTAGCCTTATTCCTGCATAGTCTAAATGAAGTTTCCATACATACCTACTAGCCCAACGGGCACCCCAAAGTAAGTATTTAATGAAATATGCGATTATTATACCATCATATCTCAGGAAACCTTTATTGCAAAACTCACAAACTTTACCTATAGGGTTACTCGTGTGTAGTGAAATTATGTTCATCATATTGTAATAAAGAAAGGGGTTGAAAAGAGGGCGGATGGGTTCGAGAAAAATGCACAATGTGTGCATAGGCCTACACTTCTAGATCCATCTAGATCCTATCGCACCTGGATAAGGAGCCAGCTAACACAGTATTCATACATCAGCCACTATATTTAGCAGACTTGTTTCCAAAACTGAAAAGCCATCTGGGTCTGCATCGCTGGTAAAGTTCAATATCATACAAGAAAGATGGCATTCCATATGGGCTACAAGGACTTGAGCACTGGCGACATACGGTTGTGAAGCCAATATCAAAGAGTTTTAAGTATTTTTTTTTAGCTCAAATTGAACGATATGGACATGGAACCTTACAATGCATATTCTACTTGAACAATTTAAAAGTATGGTAATTTCTCGCAAAGGTGATGTAGACTAGCCTCTTAGATCGTGCTTCGTCTTGTTAAGTTTTCTAAAATTTAAACAATGTCATATTCCATACATTACGACTTACAGGAACCCTGGGAAAATCAAATTTCGTTGATAACTTATACATAGATTACTTGCGTAAAGCTCCGATCGACCGACCGACCTTTAAAAATGTTGAAATTTAATGACACAACCTTACAAATTCAAGCATATTACCCTAGGCAACACTCTCCATGTGGTGGTATTGGATGCCACCTCTCCATTTGGCCACTTTAACCAAAATATTTTGGAGAAAAAAAAAATTGCTAACTGTTGTTCAATAAAAATAATAAGAATTTGTGTTCATTTATCTCAGTAGGGCTTGAGATTGCTTAAGTATTATTATTTTCAAAAAAAGTTGTTCAAAATATTTTTAAATTGTTGGAAAATTCATATTTTAGTGTGTAAGACGTTACGTTACATACGTATTTAACTTCACACTTAAATATGTTTTACGTAAGTCATTACGTCAAAAACGTACATAACTGACGTATTACGATAGTTGGATATACGCTCTGGAACGACCCGAGTTACAAAAAGGCTAAATACTGTCCACTCGAACAAAAGCTATAATAGCTAAAACCGACATCCTCATGTATGTTACAACAACAAAAACATACATATATTAGCATAACTGGATGGCCCTATTTAATTAAGTAAAAAATCCGAAGATCTACAGTAAAATTGTCCTTAAGCCACACATACCAACATTTAATTTTGAATTTTCGAAGATATCGGTTAGAAGTTTCAGTTCGTAGTTTCCTACAACCTCGCATAGAAAGTCAGAATTCCCAAATTCGGTTTTCATAGATTAACCTAAATTGAATTTTAAATGTTACTCCACCAATGTACGACTTTTGATATAATAATTTTAGGTTATAAACGATTTATAAAACGTACGCATGTGGCTGATTCATGCAACCACTAATAACTGTATCGCAATACAACTGTTATTCGAAGCAGATTATTCAGCCAATGCTAAAGTGAGAAGAAAATCACTCGAAGGCTGCTAAACAAGGACGGCCTGACTGCCCTTAAACCTTAATGACATTGGCACGCTCACGTTGTTTATCTACCCGAAGCAATATTACGACTGCTTATTGACAATTAAGATTCACCTTGAAAATTAATGTGAACTCTTTCGTAGCCGATTATTTGGTCGACTATTAACAAACTGTAGTTATTTTACTTTTCCTAAAAGTATGCAACATTTACAGCAATTACTGTGATGTGATCTTGAACTTATTTAAAATTGTTTTTAGCTGTAAAACTTTAAATTATTTATACATAAAGTGAAATCGAGAATGCTTTCACGATAATATTAATCCAAAGTAAAAACAGAGTGCCTTTTCAGCTTTCAGCTTTCAGCTTCTGACAGCTTGACACAACAAATGTTAAGAACTGAAAACATAAGTAATAAAAAAAGACACAATTTACTAGGAATCTTGCAGAATGTTTAATGAACTTTTTGTTATGAAGATGTCATGAAACACATTTTTTTTTATTTAAAAACTTTATTTCATACAAAGTTTGGTCATAAATTATATTTCTAGTAAACTTATTTTTTCCTGAATAGGGGCATTAATTTTTAACAAGAAAAAAAAATATTTGTTCATTTCTCGCTTTGCCTTATTGGAAATTCCTTAAATTTGGATTTCCATCTTTACCACACAAGGCATATTCATCAGGTAACCTCACTACAAAGGGGAAATATTAAAGCGAAAAAATTTTTTTTTTTATATGGAGTTTGAAAGTTCAACTTCCTTTTAAGGGGAAAAATTGTAAGTTTAACTGTCAAAATCTATATAAAAAAATAATTATTTTCGACTTAATATTTTCTCTCCTTAGTGAGGCTACCTGATTAATATGCCTTGTTAACACACATTTCATTTTTGCATCAAAATGTGTTAGTAATTAAATTAATATTTAATTATTTATTTATTAAACGTTACAATTCAATTACGTTGTAACAACAAAATCAACACGTTGTAATAAAACAACCAGAGTCTTTTTTGGGAATTAAACCCACAACCCCCAGACTGAAAGACTAGCACACTACATACTAGCCTCCGAAAATTAATACTATACCATCTCTACATAAACATATTTACACAACAGAAAAATCACTCTTAACTGGTTTTATAATTTAGGCTTTTTAAGCTTAAAACACCATATGGATTAATGCAAGATATATATCTTGGCGCTGTTTTAGTTATCTTTGGAACTATTCATTTTCATCCTAAGATATGATGATCCTCAGATACGATAATTAAATAAGAGATGTTGGAATAAATTTAAAACATTTTTGTTATATGAAGTGGCAGTTGCGATGGCCAATGCAAATATTCCAATGCACAGTGGGGAAGAATCAAAATATTGCTACTAATTTTGACATGGACATAGCAGAGAAGTATCTGAACTTAAGTTTAGATGCGGGATACTATGTACTGGGCACTTTTGACAGAGGCCGCGCTATGTGGCTCAAAGTTGGGTACATAGCAGCTATTTTTTTTAGAGCTTCGAAATAATTTTTATTTTTCAGTTTTTGTTCGATTTAAAAAAATTAAAAATGGTCTTAAAGCTCTAGTCTTTAATTTAACGACTTAAACACATATAAAAGTTAAAATTTTTTGATACCCAGGTGCAGTATTTTTAATAAATTGGGCACAATTAAACAAAAAAATAGAAGTTTGCCAGCGAAATTCTAAATATTTTAGTAAAATTTCAATAATTCCAAATGCTAAAAGCATTTTGTATATATTAGCCGAAAAAAGCTCCACTAGTCTTTTAGAATAGAGAAAACTTTCCCAAGAAATATATAAAAAAATTCGTGTAAAATTAATCATCCTTGTTGAAGCTGGTCTTTCAATTTGCCCTCTTTTTACCTCTAAATTTTGATTTCATCGATGACGAAGCTGGTATCAAGAGAAGAAGACCGGTATAAGAAAGAACAACTAGTGCTGGCAATTTCTACTACTTTCAATTATTCGATAAACTTAATAGTTTTCAATTGGGTACTCAATAGTACTCAATACTTCCGTATACATACTAGCACAGGAAAATTATCGTCGTAGATGTCAAATATTTTTATAACTTTATTTCTAAAAATACTACCATAAAAGTATCGATTAACTAATTTTGTGTATTGAGTACCCCAAAAAACAAAAAGATCGAGTATCGAGTACTCGGTACCCACTACGCAAAACTTGCCAGTACTAATTTAAACTTTGAAAGGCTCTCCTGTAAAATTTAATTTTTTATCCGTAGGTCCCTTTCTATTTGCGGGGTCACATATACTGCCAACTATTGCTGAAAGTAATGAGTTTATGGACAAAAGACTAAACAAAATTAGTTTTTGGATTTTTGTTATTTTAAAAATTGTGAAATAATTCTTTGCCTTCATGTCGTCGTCGTAATTTGTTCGAAGGAACCTTAACTTTTCTCTTGGAAACATCCCTATAACATTAGGCGATCAATGTTGAAGTATTTTATGTATTACGCGATGTCATCCCTACTCTTTTGTCATACCAGTAACAAATGCAAACATCTGCAACTAAACGTATTATTTTTGATTAGTCGGATCACATCTATCCTTACATGATAGTACGCTATGTGAATTAAAACTATAGTAAATTTTAATACTATCTATACATATCGCACCCTAAATACAAAAGGGTCACAGCTCAAAATTTTCCCTAACTGACTGTTTTCCATAAATTAATTCAGAGTACACATCTCTAACTACTGAAAAAATTTCCTTTACATCAGTACATATCTTATTCAACTAGAAAAATACAGTTATGTCTATTTTTATGTTAAGTGTGTTGCTTCTGCACATAAGCAGTTTTTTGTCTCTCCTGAAAATTTTAGTATTTTGAGTTGTGACCCCTTTGTATTTAGGGTACGATATAATAAAATAGTAACTCATTTCCGTCTGTCTGTCTGTCTGTCTGTCTGTCTGTCCGGTTTTCTTTTGCGTTCGCATCACGTAAAAACTACTGGATGAATTTGCACGAAATTTTGTGAGGAGGTACCTTAGTGTCCTGATTACAATTTTCTGCAAAAATATCTTATTTCCAAGAGAAAGTGGAGAAAAGGCAGTGAAAGTACGCAGTTGAACTAACCGGATATATGTATATAGTATTAAGTAACAATACTGATATGCAGCATAGTTTAAGGCGGAACGCCTTCGCCGATATTACTACATAACACTAAATCACCGGCGAAAAAAAAAATAATTATCTATCCCTTTCTAAAGGCAGTAACACAGTTAATATAGGCATTAATTGCCTGACTGTTACTTCTCTTTAAAACAAAAAAACTACTCCCGGGGGTTCCAATTGTAACTGCAGGAATATGGAAAATGCTTTGACGCGGTCCACTCGGTGAAAATAGGGGCACCAGACGCTAGGGTTTCTAGAGCCTAAATCTGGAAGAAAAGGTCTGTGAGTAAAATCACGGGTTCTCTTCGAGGCCCGACCAGTGCCCAAAGGACTGGTACCACGGGAATCGGTGGCCCCACAGAGAGCCTATCCTCTCTGTGACCGGTTATTGGTGAGGTCCCCTTCGGGGGTACACGTGGTGGTTGTGGTTTAAGATCGATTAAGTAGGTAAGGTGCAAGGTCGATCAAGTGTGCTGTTGCACTCTCAACAGACGGAGTTTGGATATTCTCCAAACCCTTAAGCAAGAGGTTATAATATGGATCTAGTCTTGCCTTGGAAAGGCTTGCCATATTATATAAATTGCTACTCATTGTGACTGTATCACACACAAAAAGCGATTGGTGGCAATCGTAAAGTGTTGTTATACTACACAATGGGGACGCTAGTCTACGCCTAAGTTTCACTCGGTGGTAAGACCACCGTGAGGTTAGGTCGAGTATGGCAGGTACTCACGTTAATCTTGTTCCACAAAACAAAAAAACTAAAAACGTAAGGGTCTTTGGTGTGGATTTCTTTCAAAGCAAAATCGAACAAAATATTGCAAGGACGCTGACGAAGTGGCGGGCACAGTTAGTATTTTAATATACTATTAGGTTTACGTTAAACATTTTTTAAACATTCCAGGAATTTTCAGAATAATTGAACGATTTCTTACTTGTACTATCTATTTATATAATTCAAAGATAATTATTAAAAGCACACTTTTAGGATTTCTAAAATATATACATTTTTTTTATTAGGGTTACAGTTTTTCTAAGCCTAAACAAAGTTAACCAAGTAGTATCAGGATATGTACAAGAGCATATATTAAACTAGCTGTGACCGCCACTTCGTCACCGATCTGTTAATATGTTGGTCGTTATTGCTTTGAAAACAATCCACACCAAAGACACTTACTTTTTAGTGCTTCAATTATGTATTTACTTTAAATAAAGGGTCTGATCCCTACTAAAATGTGCCGCCTTAAAGTATGCATATCGATAAAAATGCATACTTTCAACTGATTTTTCTCCACGTTCTCTTCGAAATAAGATATTTTTGAGGAAAAAAACTGTCCTATATTTGAATACAGATACAAAGGTACACCTATTTAGAAAATTTTGTTAAAATCCATCCAGTTGTTTTACTTGATGCGAACACAGACTTTGAAAAGTTACTGTTTTATTATATGTATAGACTAGCTGTGACCACAATATTTTATTCGATTTTGCTTTGAATGGAATCCACACCAAATTTCTAACAATTCTAACAATTATTGTAAAGCTCTGTCAAAGACAGACAGGAAATGACTCACTCATTATTTTAAAATAGCGCCATCTATTAAAATACAACTTTAAAAAATCACAGATGCCTTAAATAAGCAGTACCCTTAAATCGGTAAAAAAATTGGCGTATTTTCACTGCTTTTTCTCCACTTTCTCTTGGAATTAAAATATTTTTGCCGAAAAAAATTAGGATCGGGATACTAAGGTACCTCTCCTCAGAAAATTTTATTAAAATTCATACCGTAGTTTTTACGTGATGTGACCACAGACAGAAAGAGAGACAGATAGGAAAAAGTTAGTATTTTATAATATGTTTATATTATATCTTCTTCCTTCTTCTCTTTAAGGTAGTGAGAAACTACAATAGATATAGCGAATGTTTCCGCTTACTAGCGCTTTATTCTTATTGGTTTGACGTTCCTAATATCAATAGAGACAATTTAAAATTGCTTTGGTTGAGAACAGTTGCGAGTAACTAAGTACTCCTTCTTATCTTTAAGGTAGTGAGAAACTACAATAGATATAGCAAGTGTTTCTGCTTAATAGCGTTTTATTCTTATTTGTTTGACGTTCCTGAAATTAGAAGAGACATTTTTAAACTGCTTTGGTTGAGATCAGTCGCGAGTAATTAAGTACTCCTTCAGATTTAATTGAAAACACCTTTGTTGAAAATAATAGTTGATATTTCCTGATAGCTGTGGGTATCTGAATTCTTCTTATTGGTCTCTGGATTATTCTAAACAAAATAAACCAATCCCTTGAATGTTATCAGTCCCCAATAGACAAGCTGAGTTGAATATTTCCCTTCGTCGTCGAAAAACAGAACTTAAAATTCCATTAATTGAAAGGTGTAATATATTCCTTCATTATGACAACAGCAAATGAATACCTGTTAGCAGTGATCCCCTTTGATTTTAACGATTCCATACGCACTTCCTAAATAGGTCACAAGGTTTTGTCGCACCAATTAGGCTTATGTATGTGCTGTTTTTGCATTGCCAGCAAGCGATACTTCTAAGAAATTTATATAGAAATAACTTAAAAAATTTGGTGCTTTTCAAACAAATTTTTTAAACGAGTTGCTCGCTTGGAATGCAGAAACAGCACATTAGTCTTCTTTGTGATTTGTTAATTTCCCTCATTATTAATTAAATTAGCACTGTCCCTATCTACATAATTCCATCTAGCTTCCCATGAACAAAAAACGAAGCTCAGAAAACGCTCATTATAATGTTTCATTGAATTCATGTCTGTCCATTGCACACGAGTAACGATGAGTGGGAAATAGTATACACCGAAGACCTAAAAGCTAAATGCGATGAGCTTGCAGACCTTCCATAAGCAACTTTGAGTAAGTGCGAGAAAATGTTGAACATAATAACGATGAACTTGGGCGAGTTCAACCTGTTTAATGCTTTGAGTGAAACATGAACACAGTTCGAGTATAATATATATATAGATTTGGAAAAGTTGCTAAAGAAATTGAAAATAAAGGCGCATACTTCAAAAAAATCATTTAGTCTTTTGCTATATTTTGCAATATTTTGCAATATTTTTCAATTTCATCTCTTTTATTTCAATTTCATTTTAATACATTGTGGATTTTATAAGTTAATTTTAATTGTTAAAATATTTTACACTACAACGCCTGCTTAGGAATTGTTAAGAAAATTTACAAATATTTATGTAATTTCTCTTTATAGAGATTTTTGTTACAATTTGAACACATGCCATTCGAAATTAAATTTTTACGATTTAATCTTTTTAATTAAAATTATTTTATTTTGAAATGAAAATAACAAAGTTGTATAAATAAGGAAAAAAAAATAACATTGATTTTATATACTCTTTAAGTAGCATTTCATTGACTTTACTTGAGATTGTTTCAATAACATTTTAATTAAAAATATTCCACATTTCAAAATATTGAACAGTTTTTATATGGCTGGGGTATTTTTTGTTGTGTTTTAATAACTTAAAATCAAACTGAAAACACGCGCTTTTTAAAGCAACTTTTCAACTTTTAATTAGAAATTTCCATTTTTGTTTGAGGTTGTTGATGTAAGATGTTGACATTTTATTTAACGACAATTTAATCAATTTTGACCAAAAATGGTTTAATTTAACGAAAATAAAAAATTATAATTATGATTTTTTTTTAACAACTTGGCGCGCGCGTAAATTTGTTTTGTTTAAAACAAACACTCGTATACACACGACTTTCTAGAGCATGTTTTTCTTTTTCATTAGCTTTACTACGACAAATATTTATGTTAAAGGAAATTATGCGTCAAGTTTGTGTTTAAAGTTCAACGTCAATTTGTATACTGACTACAATTGGTTGTAAACTTTAACAACAGCAGCAGTAGCAGCAGCAGCATTTGACAAATATTCAAACATACACTCACACACACACCCATACACTAAGAATTTCTTGGATACACAATTTGCATTCACAAATGTTACAAATACTCAGTTATTTCTGCAAGTGTAGCTGTAGTTATGACTCGTATAATAAGAGTCACAAAAACAAAAAGACTTAAAACCGTACTACGTCACAAATGATGACAGCAAAAGAGAAACCACAAAACAAACAAAAAATGTACAGAAATATATTTTAATACAAAGCAGGATATTTAGCTCTTTATGAAAAAAAAAGAGAAAGTAAAAAGGGATGCAAATATCTCTTTAAATAATAAAAAAAACAACACCCTGTAAGAAAAATATTTACTCTACAAATCCCTCTATACCCAAAGAGGGAACTTGACAATGTGAATGTTAAGAGTATAAACAATCATTTTGTTAGCGACTCTTCTATTTGGTTACAAAATTTGTAATGTTTTGCTTTGGGGTGTTTTAATACCGGCTTCTTAAATTGTTTCATTTTTTCCGAAATTCTTTTTGTTTTCTATTTGGTTTTTTGTTTGTTTAACAAGCGGAAATATTAAATAAGACTGTTATTTTAGTTTTATTGTTTGAGTGTGTGTGTGTGTTTACTCATAATTAGTTTAATTTTTCTTCAACTGCAAACAAATGAAATTTTTTTTTCGACAAAGACGGCAAAACAAAACAAAGAAATACCCATTTAAATTGTGTCGTCTTGATTAATTTTTTTTTTTAAACAATCACCATTAAGAACAATTTTAGAAAATTGATGTAGAATTTAATAGAATAAACATGTTTAATAGAATAAGCGGTTGAAATGCTTGACTCATCTGTCCAAATAACCAGAAAAGATTAAAAAATATTTTCGTTACACACTGTACTTAGGCGTATAAGTTATGTTGAAAAATGTAATTAAGTATACGTAGCTTTAAACGTGTTTTTCAATAAATCTATTGTGGCACGAGCTGTGTGACATGTTGCGCCGTTTTGTTGAAACCACATCTCCTGGACATCATGGTTATTCAATTAAGGAATGAAAAAGTTAGTAATCATGGCTCTATACATGGCTCTATTGCAGTCACCATTGACTGTAACGTTCCGGCCACCATCGTTTTTGAAAAAGTACGGACCAATGATTCCACCAGCCCATAAAGCGCACCAAACAGTGAGTTTTTCTGGATGTAACGATGTTTCGACATACACCTGAGGAATACCTTCACTCCAAATGCGACAGTTTTGTTTGTTGACGTAGCCATTCAACCAGAAGGGCGCTTCATCGCTAAACAAAATTCGCTTATGTAAATCGGGAACAACGGTAATCTCGTTTTGGGCCCATTCGACGAATCTACGCCTTACTGTTCAGGCGTGAGTCTATTTATGATGAATTGCCAAACCAAACTGAGAATAAATCACTTGACGGCTGTTAAATCGGTAGCCATCTTGAAAAGTAATGACAACTTAAAGTTCTATACCTCTATAAAAAACACCCTATAGAAACGGGCTGTTAATCAGAGTTTTAATGAAGTGGTTCAATTTTCGATTTAATTTGTTTCAACTACTTTTGAGTATTGAGAACTCAAAAATTTATGAAATACTCGGTACTTGATCCCACTACTCAATACTTTGTCAGCTATATCCCGTATATAAGAATCAATAATATTTTAAACCTTTTAAGTGTTTTACACATAACACAATTCTAATTAGTAGCAGGCTAGCAGTAGAGTAGTCTCTTTGAAACCATTGTTACGTTTCTGCAACTATAGCGAAAAGAATTTTACCTGAAATTAAATCAGTCATCTTGTGTAAGTATTTACAGTATCACTGTGGAAAAAATTCAAGTTAGCAAAAAATAGGTCGATTCTGAGAGTGAGGGGTGAAAATAGAAGACCAGGATCGCGGCGTTTTTTTTATGTTAGTTCGAATTTTTTTTTCGAAGGTCGATTAAATTAATTCGAACTAACATAAACAAACGCCGCGATACGGGTCTTCTAATTAGGCTCTATTTTCACCACTCACTCTCAGAATCGACCTAACTTCTGCTAACTTGAATTTGTTGCACAGTGTATTTGTAAGGAAAATGAAAACTTTATGATTAATTCTAGCTCACCCTAAGTAAAGCAAGATTACTGTTAGAATTCCGCTTTAGTTGCGGAAACGAGCAAAAATTAAATACATATAAAGAAGTACCTTAAGGTCGATAAATGTGTTGGTGAGACAGGTCATGGAAACATCAAGTATCATCTAGTCAAGTTAAAAATCGAGAAAGATGATACTAAATTACATTTCGGTTGCCTTTGATCATAGAAGCTGAAAGGGGGTCGAATAGGAACCCATTAAGGAAGTGCTCTGCTTCGATATTCCCCCTAAATTTAATAATAATAAATGTAAAGAAATTTATAAACAAATAAAACAAAATATTGGACACTTAATTTTAATTTTCTATTTTGATTTTTAAAAGACTGCAGATTTTTATTAAAAAATTAGAAACAAATTCTAATATTATAAATCATATTTGTTAATTATACTTGTGTATAATATTTTAAACATTTAATTGTCCAAAAATCTTTTAAAGTATTTTTGAGCAAAAATTTAGCTTTTCATTTTCTGACAAACAGCAAATTTTTATATAAATGATGTTTTCTATGCTGACTTGTATTTAAATGACAAGAAAGCATTAATAGCAACAATTTAAAAGAAAATCTAATAAAGAACTCAAAAACATTCCGAAATATTTTCATCTTTTTTATTTTAAGTTTTTATAATTAATAGTAATTTTAACATTTCAAGGTCTTAATTATAATTAGCAGCATTGTTATTAAACAACTCTACCATCATTATTATCATTATCATCATTAATATATTTTAAAAAAACCGCAAATAACATTGTGGAAAAAATATCACAACTTAAACGAATCAAGTTACTTTTCTGTAGGATCGTTGCTATTTTTTTGTTGAACAACAAATAAAAAACCACAAAAAAACAAAGAAAAATGTCATACAAATAACATGAAGGTAAAAATAGTTGGAGTCAGGAAGTGAAGGTGGCAAAGTGGTTAAAAATTTCATATTGTACAATATATTATAGAACTTTTTCAAGGACAAGTTAATTAACAAGGTTTTTTTGTTTTGGTTTGTATAACACAGACAGCTTACTGGCAACCAAACATAAATAATGATTATTTTATTAAAAAACAAAAAAACAAAATTATATTTGGTTTTTTGCTTTTGCAGTCTAACATATTTTCAATGTCACTGCAACGATGGCAAAAAGTTTAAAGAATATAAAAAAAAAATTTTTATTGGGTATGCGCATTAATTCCTATCCGTCTTTTTTATGGAAAAAGTCACACAGTACTTTATTCCAAGTATTGTCCATCAGAAGCCACGATTTCTTCGATACATTTCCATGCCGATTCACATTTTTTGATTTCTTGTTTTTGTTTTTTTTTTTTTTGTTTTTGTTTCTTTAAAGACAAGGAGTCTTTGGCGGGAATCGAAGCGCTAACCTCTAGACTGATAGACTAGTGCGCTACCAATCGGTCTATCGAGAATGAATTCATAAAGACAACGAGTCTTTGGCGGGAATCGAAGCGCTAACCTCTAGACTGATAGACTAGTGCGCTACCAATCGGTCTATCGAGAATGAATTCATACATCGATAAAACACAGCTCTTCTAAACATTCACGATAGTTCCCAAATAGAATCACGATATTTATAGAACCACATAATATTCAATTTAAAAAAAAAATTATTAAGGAAATAGAAAATAAAGAGGAATGACCAAAATGTACACACATAACTTTCACACTGCACAGAGAGTAATAAATAACCAAATGATACCTTCCGAAGTTAAATACCTCGGTATTAAAGCACTGCATGAACATATAAAACGAAGCTTATAAGACGCTCATTATAAAATTTCATTGAAATCATAGCATTCGAGTAACAATGAGTGGACAAAAATAAACAGCGAAGAAACCATCGAGATAAATGCGACGAGCTTGCAGAGTTTCCATAAACAAGTTTAAATAAGTATGAGTAAATGTTGAACATAACTATGAACTTGAACGAGTTCAAGGCTCTGAGTAAAACACGAACACGGTTCGAGTGTGGAAACAAAAAACACAGAATTTGTTAAAAACATTACTTACGGTCATTTTAAGGTCTCATTTCTTAAAAAATACAACAAAAAAAAAAAAAACACTAGCGCAAGCAAAAAGCAATAACGGTTATCCAAAATTTCTACACAACTACTAAAAAAAACTGAGTGTTTCGAACATAGGACGAGTAAACTCAGTGCTCACTGGTATAGAAAGTTCATTTTACTCGGTCAGCTCATTGCATTTACATATGAAACGAACAGAGGTTTGCTCACTAATACTATGGTATGAAGAGGCATGTGTTTAGTAAGCTAATTTGTGTTTGAGTATGACCACTTGCTCATGAGCCTATAAGCTCATCCATTAGATAAGCTTGCTCATGTAACTGTTTACTCGGTATACATCCTGATCGACGGTTTACTTGGAAAAGCCATAGAGAATCCATGTTAACACAAATGAAATTGTTGGAAACTCTACCCTCAGCTTAAATTGCAACCTATTATTGGGTCAAATTGCACGTTATCGGTGGCAAATTAACATAATCTGTACGAGGGACTACCATGAAGGCAAATCGCTCGTGCATAGTGTGTAATGTTTTATGAGTTGCATGTAATGTAGCGCCTTCCTATTAAAACCACATGCCGTTTATATTCATATCATTCAAGTCAGGTCAAAAGAAATTTCCATTGAGTGTGATGGCCTGGCCAACATAGTTCTCAAAAAATATGGGCCGATGACGTCATCGTTCGTCAACGTACGGATGGTGGTTCGTTTAATGAATCAGTGGTTGTTTAATGAATCAGTGGTTGTTTAATGAATCAGTGGACTCAAATTTATCCACCACATTGCGACTAGCCTTCTCGGTAGTACGATTATGGAGACCGTAAAATAGGTAAAGTGCGCGAAACGTTGCCCGAACATATCACCCATTAAAAAAAAAAACTATTTTATCATTTGTACGGGTTGTTAAAAGCTATTATCCGCCTATGGTGATTTGGAAAAACAGACTTAATACATGACAGCCAATTCGACAGATGTAGCTTCAGGAATGTGGCCGCTATCAACTGGCAAAGTTCGAATTTTAGTACTGGAAGACTTTTTTATATATAAAAATGGTTTTATGTCACCGTGGAAAGTTAATGCCTCATTAACTTAGACGAAGCCATATTTTATACATAATACAATGGGACCTTTTAACTAATATAAATAGTCTTTCAGTTTCACTCAAAGGGTAAAACTCATGTTTCACTCATATTTATTTGAACTCGCTCAAATTCATAGTTATTATGTTCAACATTTACTCATATTTATTTAAACTTGTTTATGGAAACTCTGCAAGCTCATTGCATTTATCTCGATGTTCTTCGTTGTTTATTATTCTCCACTCATTGTTACTCCTGTCAGATGAATTCAATGAAATATAATAATTAATACAATAAAATTATTACTCGTGTCCTATGAATTCAATATTGAGGCTTAATCAGCCGTGAAAAAATGCCTTAAAAGAAAATTTTCACAGAATTTTTTTTCTTCTTTTTTTTAGAAATATTAATATCTGAAATTCTGAATCACTTTAATAAATTATAAATAAAAAAAAAGAAATGTTTTCTGGTTTTTAACTATTCCATTTAATTGTTTTTATGTACTTTTTTTCTCTTTCTTTTAATAACACAAGCAGGATGCCTTTATTTCAACCTACCTGACTGCTAATTATTTGAATTGTCTTTAAATATTAAAAATATTTTTCTTAAATTAAAGAAAAAAGATTATGATTTGCATACTGGCGCTGATTAGTAAAAGAAAAGAAAATAATAGAAAAATTCCTTTGAATTTAACGCCAACACAAATAAACCATAGAAATGAATAGAAAAAAAAATATTTTCAAAAATAAATACAAGATAATGAAACATTTATTTGTGTTTATTTTCTTTTATAGTTTTTTTTTTTTTTATTTTCAGTCTACCAGCTCTGTGGCAAATTACTCAGTGGGAATAAAATTGAATACAAAGTGTTTTTCAATTTTGGATACCTGAATGAAAGCAGGAAATTATTTAGCAATACTCTTTTTCTGTTCTTAAAGAATTGCTGCTTAAAGAATTTATTTAAAAGTAAATTCTCTTAGATTTTGTTTTGCGCTCTCATTCTAATTCTCTTTTGATTGTAATAGAAAAACAAAAAAACTAGTTCTACTTCCGCCAACACAATTATTTCCGTTCAGAAAATAAAGATCATGTTGTTGTATAGGTGTGATTTTCTTATTTTTACCGTCTTATTGGAGAAGAGAACAAGTTAATTCAAAAATGTAAAAAATATGCATCTTTTCTGAATTTACCTTTAACATTTTCTTTTAAATTTTTTTCAAACAAGAGCAGACATAAGCGAAAAGCCAATTATTCTTCAAAGAGAAGAAAACAGAAAATTTTGTATTTTTGAGTTAATTTTTTTTTCAAAATACCCTCATTTTAGCTAGATACATCTCATTCCAAAATTTTCCGATTTTCATTCGACTCAATCTTTTGCCGCCTAGACATTTTTTAAATCGATTTTCACAAGATTGCGTTGATAGAACTTCTTTTTCAGAAGCGGTGATTTTTACAACACTGTTAAGTAAAAGCAGAGTACGAAAATAAACAAAACGGAACGTTTGCTTTCGTTTTACTCTGTTCTTTGCAGTGAGTAAAACAAGAATAAAACATAAGCATTGAGAACGTTTATAGCATTTAGTTTTGAATGGTTTTTGCTCGTTAACACAAATTGTTCATTGCAACCAAAGCCGCGCAAACACATACCACCTGAATGTTTTTCTGAATGCTTTTTCATGCTGAAATCTCTTCAAGAGTTTTTAAAAACTTCAAATTGAAATCTCTTCTTACAGTATACCAACTACAATTTAACAGTTGTCGATTTACGCCGATAACGACAAAGGGAATATCAATTATAAACCAATGACGTCATAGTTTTGTTTTGTCGACGAAGGTTTTGCGTCGACGATGACAGTTGTGTCTCGACGACGTCAGTTTTGTATCGACGACGACAGTTTTGTGTCGACGACGAGTTTTATGTCGACGACGAGAGTTTTGTGTCAATGACGACAGTTTTGAGTCGGCTACGAAAAATAGAAATAGAAAAAGGCTAATTACGTCTAAAAAAGGGTAAGCAACTAAACTGCGAAAATTTTCACATCACAATTTAATAGCAATTCTACTTTATACCGCTTATCAAGAACATAAAATAATGGATAGTTATTGATTAACTCTAGCTCACCCTGTGTATAAGTATAAAAAATAAAGGGTGTCCTGATAGTGATGCGGTTTTTAGGTATACGGCCTTATTTTGTACCATAGTAGGTAGAGTCTTGAGATTTCCACAGGTTTATTACTATGGCTGCCTCGATAGACTGATTAGTAGTGCGCTAGTCTATCAGGCGAAATAGGTAGACACTTTAAATTTACACAGACTATGTTTTGCAATGTCTACTATTATAGCAAGTATCAAAAGCAAATTCAATAAAAATAAAAGGATGTTTACTATAAATCGGGATTTTAACGAATTTGTCAACGTTATAGACAGACACTAGAAATATAGTATGCAAATAATTCAAATTTAAAGTATCCACATAGAAGACGTGATTGTGACACATATACATACATAGTTTACGTTTTGAACCGTAACCAGCAAAAATTTACAACCAGCAGACATTTACATTACATAACATAAAATTAAAAAAAAAAAAATTAAAGGGGCCCCATAAAAGATATGAAAAAATAAATTTGAATTGAACATAGTAAGGAATCGTAGATGAGTGAGTCAAACTCGCACTTGACTGATTTATTTAATCAATTGTTTTTTATTCATACTTCAGTTAATTTGTATCTGATTGCGGTTAATTGAAAAACCCACAGCAAAAGAAAAAAAAGAAGCATACAAGATGAAGTTCGCATTTTCTCCTGAGAAAAATATTGTTTCCATTCCCAACATAAAGTACACAACTGATTCCAAAGGGAATAGAATAAATTGAAAGTAAAACTATTTGAAAAGAGTTTGCAACACTTTTGAAAACAGCCATAAATATAAAACCCATAATCTGCATTTTAAATTTATGCATTTAAGGTGGTAACAGGCAAAAAGTTATAAAAGAAAAACAAAAACAAAGTAAATATTTTGCTGTAGGAAATTTAAATTTTCTTAAATTTTAATTAAAGTTTAATTTCAAGGTAAACAACAAATTTACAGGAGTTATGTGATGCTTAGAAGCATATTGCTAATTGAGAAATAAATGTAGTCCAGTGCAACCTAAAGAATTGTTCTTTTAAGATCCGAAAGCACTATGAATTTCGTTTTTAATCAACACTAATTTGTGACTGAGTAAATTTGCTTTCAGTTTGAATCCACCACACCACACGCCATCATAAAAAAGGGGCTCGTCCAAAAATTGCTCATAAATCGAAATTTGTGGTAACATGATAATGTTTTTACGGTTTGTGGTTTTTTAAAAAATGTAAGAAACTAAATTTAAGAATAAGAAAATTGGCCAACAAATATTGATTGAAGTTTTGTCCGGATCTGGCAGCTATTCCAATAATAGAACTGTATTGACACTACAATAAACCTCTGAATCACTTAGTTATCCTAAACTTTAGCCAATTGAAAAGTGTTGGATTGAGAAACTAAGAGCTAGTGTAAACGAGAAACAAATGAGAAAAAATATGTGGCTTAGGCCCCTATTACGGTTTACAACTCAACTCTACTTCAGTTGAAATTTTACAATTTGCTATTATAAATTACAATTCAACTTGTCAAAAATTTTTAAGTTGAATTTAAATTGTGTTACAACTCTGTTGTAGTTTCACCGTTTACGACCCTGTGTTAGTTCGGTTAAGTTAGCAGTTGTCTTTCAAGTTGTCTTTTAGACAACTCAACTGAGTTGAGTTGTAAACCATAATAGGGGCATTAGAAAAGTTGTGCCAAAGGTTGCCAGATATTTTTTGACTTATGAAATCTTTCTTTCGTACTCTAGCTAGTTTAGCTAAAATTGTCATTTATTTTGTAATTTCTGGAGTATTCATTCGCGACTCAATAAAGTAAATAGTGTTTTTTTTTACAGAGGCGTAGAACCTTAAATTAAAATGAAAGAGAAAAAACGCTTTTAATAACCTTCCAATTGGCTTTATGTTTAAATATAATTTCGGGCAGGAACTTGGCGTAACCAGGAGGCCCAGTGAATCAGGCTCTATTTTAACAATAACGTCTCGAATATTCTTTTCCAAGCGCTCGATCATTTCTAGTTTATCAGCCTAGATTTGGGACAGATCTTATCTGGTTTATCAGCATAGACCTGGGACTTTACATATCTCCAGAAGAAGTAATCCAATAGGCTCAAATCACAAGAATGAGGTGGACTGTTTCTCTCAGTAAAATGATTTTTTTACGTGCTGTGAGAAATATGCACAAGTTGTTTTATCATCTTGCTGAAACAAAATGTCTGAAATACTAAAGTACTGCAGAAGTTAGTAAGCATGTCTCTTTACCTCTCACCTTCGACTGTTAATGGTATTTCGACGATCGCTTGATGGTTATCATTATGGTGACCATTATTTTCATGAAAAAATAGTGTACACATACATACAATGGATTTTATAGCATAGCTAAATTCATTAATAAAAACTAGCCACAGCTCATTGAAGGCGGAGTTCCCCAAGGTAGTATTTTGGGACCAATTTTATATTTACTGTACACATCAGATATGCCAATTAGCACCCTAGTCCACACAACCTTTGCAGATGACACAGTATTTGAAGTATTCATGAAAGTGCCCAAGAAGCATCAAAACTTTTACAAGACCACATACTCAATTTGGAAAAATGGCTAGAAAAATGGAGAATAAAAGTGAATGAGCAATAATGTACTCACATAACTTTCACACTGCGTAGGGACTCATGCCCTCCTGTTCGCATAAATAACCAAATGATACCACAGCTTTCAGACGTTAAATATCTGGGTATACATCTTGACCGTCGCCTTACTTGGAAAAGCCACATTGATTTCAAGCTAACACAAATGAAACTAAAAGCAGTACAACTAAATTGGCTTATTGGCAGAAACTCCTCCCTGAGCTTAGATTGTAAACTTCTACTGTACAAGTCGGTCCTCAGACCAATTTGGTGTTATGGGGCACTGGCGCGTAACATGCTGAATGAACCTGGTTAAATTCGACTAAAAAGAAGAGATACTGCTTTTCTTGGCCGTACATTAGAGGGATGACCCGCAAATGATTGCAAAATCCGTGAAACAAACTTTATTTTTGTCTAGCACTGGCTGGACTTAAAAAGAATATTTTTATTTTAGACTTAAGATAAGAGTAATTATTGTTAGTTCAAAAATATTGAAGATACAATAAACAATTCATGAGAAAAAAAAACATTGTTAAAATTGAAAAGGTTATATGTGAAATGTAGGGGACACCCTTTTATTTTTAAAATTATGATTTTTTTTTTTAATTTGTTTATAAACGACGGAGTCCTAAGGAGGGCAAAAACATTAAACAAAATTCAGACACAGTGGGTTGAATTATTAATATTGAGAATTATTGCCTTACGCAACTTTTGCTCTTCATTGTATCCTTTTTAATGTGTAATTTATTGTAATTTATAAATGAACACAATGGTGTTCAAAAAGTGAAATATGTTGAAAATCTTGTTTTGTTTTTAATACTCGTATTAAGCAAACAAGTAATGTACACATTTTACAAAGTATTTTTATTTTGAATGAATAAAAACAAATAAATATTGAATAAATGAATATTTTTGTACATATCTTAGCATTGAACTTTAAAAGTGTCATTTTCAAGGCACAAAACAATTGTCATCTTTTATTTAAAAGGAGATTTTCGAAAAAAGATTAATGATTTTATTATTATTATTTTTTTTTTAAATTTGAACTTGCACACACAGCACAATAGAAATTATGATCTTTTTAAATCAGATAATGACACAGCTAATTGAAGCAGTGACAAAAAATTCACCGCTTCATGTTGTTGTCAAACTGAAAATTGTATAAAATAATAATTTATTAGGGAATCACTCAGCGTAATTTTAAAAACAAGTTTAGATCAATATGTGAAATTTGTTTAAAAAAAAAAACCTATTTTAATTTCTTTGTTGTTGCAAGATTGTTTTTAGTAAGTGTATGTGTGTGTGTGTGTGTGTGTTATTAACAGACATTTAATAAATCTGACTTAGCAAATTGATCAGAGTTATACAGAACTTCTAAATGAATCGTTTCGATTTCAAAGCAACAATTTAAATTAACCTTTATAAAGCTTTTTTATTCACAGTTAGCACAGAACTAGTTTTCTGGCGCAAGTCTAAGTATTTTGGGAAATATATAAAAAGGGAGAATGAGAGAATTATAAGGCAAACCAATCTTTATATACTGGAAATTTATTCCGTTTTGAAAGTTTTAAGAAAAAACATGTTCTAGGTAATTAAGGCTTGAATTGCTGAATATAATTGAGTTTTGTAAACGTAAATGTTCGATAGTCAAACCAATCTTGTTGTAAGCATCTTAATAGATGCAATTCCCAAAATTCTGCTTTTAACAATTTTATTTATTGAAACAAGTTACAGTTTTGAAGTTAACAAATTCAATACAAAAACTTAAGGAAAGCGATAATTTTCATCTTGATACGCTTTATCGGAACCGCATATTTAGGACTCCGTACTGTACTGTACGCTGGACAGTATTTAAACATTAAATGTGAAATAAATAAAATGTTCAAATCGTCTAAATTTTCTTATTGGTATTTACATGGTAAACAACACTTATTTTTGTACCTTCATAAAACTAAAAAGCTAAACAAATAATTTTGGAAAAAAAATCAAAAACAGGACTTCAAAATAGACTTTTAGACCTAAGATTTCAGCACTTGTTGTTGGTTCATACATATATTTTGAAGATAAAAAAATAAAAAACAAAAAATATATGTTTTTATTCCATACACAAGAATTGCTGAATATAATTGCTTTATGTGAACATGAAGGCAAGTTTAAAAGTAAATTATTAGAACATTTTAAGCAAAAAATTTTGTTATACGTAAACAAAAACTTCTGCTTCTAACTTTTTTTTTCATCAATTTTCTTTAGTTAGACCTTTCTCGATGCCTGTAATTAAATCTCGCAAGCTAAATTTCACCAACTATCCCGTTTCCGATTGAGCTAAAATTTTCTATGCATAAATATGTACCATGAAATGTACGATTATTTAAAGAAATAAATAATCTTTTGAAGTACACTTTTTAAGCCGATTCTATCAAAACTTTGCAAACACTTTAATTCACTCTGATTTAACAAAGTTTCTTTCAGAGAAGTAGGCGGAGCAGCGCCCATATAAAATAAATATTGTTTTAAAAATACTTATATTCAATTAATCATTTTTGAGCGTTCGCTAATTCTGACAATACAAGCTTTTAATAAGATAGGTAGGCGTAGCCATGCCTACAGACTATATTCACCCAAAAAGTTCTAGGCTACGAATAGGGCCAATAATCTTATACGGTGAGAGATTATTCATGGAGATAGTAGAGAGCCTTATAGGAATTGAGCTTTACGAGAGCACAATGCAAAAATGCATAAGAGTTTTAAAATGAAATAGATTGCTTGCATGTGCCCCACCAGAGCTTTCCAATGAAAAGATTACTCTGCTTCACCCAAGAAATCAGTTTTTTCCTTAGCATATCCATTTTGCAATTTCGACTGCACTTATAGAAATTTAATGAGAAATCTTACTTTTTTTTTAAATCGTATTAGTTTGGATAGGGCTGGAGGAAGAACCGTTACAATTTATGGCCTAGTTTTTCTTATTGGTTGAATTTTAAATAACACACTGTGTAATTTTTTAAGTCATGGCAAAATAACCATATACGGACACCACTACGTCATAAAAGACCTAAAAAACAACTTTATAGAACATATGAACTTCCTAGGAATGATTCACCCGTTAAAAAATTTTCGGGAAATTTTTCACTTTTGCGGCTACCTAAGCGCTACCTAAACGGTGTTAAGAATCATTCCTAGGAAGTTCATATGTTCTAGAAAGTTGTTTATTAAGATCTTAGGTTCATTTTTGTAGTTGATTGTTTCCTTGAATTTTGAACGGTTTGCTACCTATGAATCTGAACAGGGGAAAAAAGGTAAAAAAATTGAATTTTTTAAAGTTTTTTGCGATTTTGAACTTGAAGTTTTTTTGATTTTATATAACGGGTGATTTTTTTGAGGTTAGGATTTTCATGCATTAGTATTTGACAGATCACGTGAGACATGGTGCCAAAGAGAAAGATGCTCAGTATGCTTTGACATTTCATCATGAATAGACTTACTAACGAGCAACGCTTGCAAATCATTGAATTTTATTACCAAAATCAGTGTTCGGTTCGAAATGTTCAAATGTGACAAATTTTGTTCAGCGATGAGGCTCATTTCTGGTTGAATGGCTACGTAAATAAGCAAAATTGCCGCATTTGGAGTGAAGAGCAACCAGAAGAAGTTCAAGAACTGCCCATGCATCCCGAAAAATGCACTGTTTGGTGTGGTTTGTACGCTGGTGGAATCATTGGACCGTATTTTTTCAAAGATGCTGTTGGACGCAACGTTACGGTGAATGGCGATCGCTATCGTTCGATGCTAACAAACTTTTTGTTGCCAAAAATGGAACAACTGAACTTGGTTGACATGTGGTTTCAACAAGATGGCGCTACATGCCACACAGCTCGCGATTCTATGGCCATTTTGAGGGAAAACTTCGGAGAACAATTCATCTCAAGAAATGGACCGGTAAGTTGGCCACCAAGATCATGCGATTTGACGCCTTTAGACTATTTTTTGTGGGGCTACGTCAAGTCTAAAGTCTACAGAAATAAGCCAGCAACTATTCCAGCTTTGGAAGACAACATTTCCGAAGAAATTCGGGCTATTCCGGCCGAAATGCTCGAAAAAGGTGCCCAAAATTGGACTTTCCGAATGGACCACCTAAGACGCAGCCGCGGTCAACATTTAAATGAAATTATCTTCAAAAAGTAAATGTCATGGACCAATCTAACGTTTCAAATAAAGAACCGATGAGATTTTGCAAATTTTATGCGTTTTTTTTTTTAAAAAAGTTCTCAAGCTCTTAAAAAATCACTCGTTATTAACAATTTTTTTTCTTTATGACAAGAGCTACAACTTTGCCTTAGAGAGTATATCAAAATTTCAAACGGTTTGCAAAATATGAGCTTGAGTAAATGATCATTTTTTTGCAAAAATGACATTGAGGCCCCACATCTTTGAGGGCCCATAAAAAAAACCTCGAGGACTTTTGGCAAAACTGGGAGACAGGGGTCTTTTTTGGTCTTTTATCACGTAGTGGTGTCCGTATATGGTTATTTTGTTGCACTGTGTAATTAAAAAAAAAACTATACCACCTCTTATATTTAATTAAAATTTAAAATTATTTGAATCATATGTATTAATATTTTTACGTATCTGATAAATTTATTTATAGTTGTATACACACATATTATGAGCAATGTGTAAACAAATGGTGGGGGAATCATGTATTATTACAAATTATATTTAATGAGTGATAAACCTTTTGTATATTTTTATTCTTGTTACCATTTTCCTTTTCTCTTATAAAAATATAACTATCTAGTATGTTTTATTGATTTTTGATTCTGAAAAATATTTTGTTTCAATAAAGACATACATATTTTATAATAATAATTTAAAAAAAGCATAAATTTTATTTTTAGAAGAAATAAAACTTAATTATTGGTGTACCATTGTACTTTTCAAGTTTGAACTGTGCCAAAAAAGTACAATAGTACCAAATTTACCAACCCTGGTACCCACTTTGCCATAAATCAAACTTAAATACCAATTTTGGCAGAGCGTTAGATAGTGAAGTTGGCTTCAACAAACTGCCATTTTTTGTGGAAAAGGGATGATATTTTAGATACTTTCTGGTTTATCTAGCGGTTTTAACGCTATTTTGCGTTTAAATTTATTGGATATTATTAAACAAAACAAGTTAACATTACTGTTCATTATAGAACGTTCCTCTCTTGCTTACTCCCCATTACCATTAGACATTAATATGTCTTAACAAAAGTCAAACTTCATATTAAAAAAACATTCACCCTTATTCCAGTTGGCGATGGCAATATTAAACGACGTCGTTTTTTTATAGTTTGTTGTAAATCGGTATTCCCATTGTCAATATTGCCATTTATCGATGACTGGCAACATGTGTTTGGTATTTTGTAAGAAAATGTGACGTTGATGTTGCCGTAAATTGGCTTCGATATTGTCGTCAGTGTTTTTGGTGTTGAGTAGAACAATATAATTACACTAATTAAAAACATAATAAAGTTTACATACATATGTAAATATAATTTGTTGTTAGTTTTAATTAAAAAATGGAATTGTTTATTTTTGTTTTATTTAAATTATTTGTTCAAATTTAAAAATATCCTTTATGGGTAAAATACAGATGTTGGTGTTTACTACTTCTTCGTCCATACTGGATTAGCTTTCCATTTCATGGCATTCAGAGTTTTAGACAAAATCTTCGACATCATTGGCGACATTTAATTTATCACTAATTTTACATCAGGTAATTTATAAATGTTTAATTTTACTTTAAGATGTCTTCTTTTAACGATCTAACGCTTGTTATATATCAATATGTTTTTTTGCTTGCACTAACCCATTTGCGATTCCCCATTTGCTGCTAAACAAAATGTCAAAATAGTGAAAAGAACAAAGAGGAATGAAAAATAATAAAAAAAATATACAAAACTTTCCACCCAAGTGCTTTTTTCTAAATTTTATTTCTAAAAAATTGTTTAAATTCATTTTTATAAGGTAGGTAAAATATATATGTATGTGTTTTAATTATAAATATTAATTATTTAGAATATTTTACATTTTGTAGAATGGCAATAAATACTCCTCCAAAAAGATGCCGCGCGTCAGCCGAGCAGCTTCATCTAATGGCCGACTTTATCTTTTGATATTTTGATAAAGTAAACGTCACAAAAATAGTTGTAGTTAAATTAACAATACTCGACTTGCTAAGAAAAACAGCTGTTTTATAACAACATTAAATGTTATTAAAAAGCATTACTGAATAGCAAAGTCTTCCGTTTTGTTGTTAAATTTTTTGAACGAGTCCCGAATCGTTAAAATCGAATAGTGAATCGCAATACTGATCATCGGAAATAGAATATATTTTTATTTTAATGTAAACACTTTTATTTTAATTTATACCTTTGTTATATTTTATACACTTTCATTTTTTCATAAACCTTTTTTTAACGAAAACATAAACCAAAATGAATTATTTGATTGTGGTGTATTTTATTAACATTATAGATAAACTGGCAACGTCGCCACCACATTGTTAGGGAATACCAAATTAACATTGATGTTGTGTTAAAGTGATGTTGCCTTAAAATCAACGACGATGTTGCCGTCGCACTGTGGTCAATATTTTGAGATAGCGGCCAAAACTCCTGTTGGTTTTTGTTCTCCGATTTTAAAGTTATTAGACTCATATGAAAGTAGACAGTAGTAAACCTCGGGAGCCAAAAAATTAGAACTCTATTTCAACTATTTCACTGAGAACAGGGTGGTCCAAAATGGGCTTTTTCAGAATTTAGTAAATTTATGATAATTTTAGTTAATTTTTAAAGTTTAAATGATCATAACTTTTTTGTTTTTCAAGATTTTTGGACGAAATAAATTTTGTGTTGTAACTTCACTTATTTCCTATTACTGGTAAAAAAATTGAAGCTCTACTGTTTTCAGAACAATTTAAATATTTTTTTTAAAAAAGGTCAAATTTCTCGGAAATTTCCTACTTCATAGAGCACAACTCCTGTGAGTCAAGCTGAGTCAAAACACAAATTTACTATTTTGTAGTCCTAACTCTCCCCTACATTCCTACATATACATGTCCATGCATCGGGACTGCACTTTTTGAGCTACAGCAATTTTTCTGACCCAAGGTAAGATATTCGGTACAAATGCACGTCATATTTTTTGAGAAGTTATTTGTATGTGAAAGTGGCTATTATGCATATATTTTGATGAAATTTTGTACAAGAGTTCTTATTGACCCAAAAAATAATTCTGTTGAAATTAGGAGAAGTTGGCCCATATTTGGACGTAGTCCAGATAGAAGGGTGTATCAAAATTTTGACAAAAATGACAAGAGAACTCTCAAATTATGTGGTATCTGGCAATTTATTTGGAAAAGGTAAAAAATGATTTTATTGACATCTAATATTACCTAACTTAAATACCTGAAAATTGCAAATAAATTTAAAACCAATGAATAATCCATTCTTCAAAATATGCGACAAACAAGAAATTAAAATTCATAACTTAAAAATAAAAAACTTTTTTAAATACTTTAAGAAAACGGTACAATCAATGTTCCAGAAACAAGAAATTGTTTTACTCACGCAACCAAGAATGGCTAACAAAATAAACTTATTTTTAAAAAGCCATCAGTAACTACTACGGAAACTGGAAAAGGTGGTCGACCAGCAAAGCCAATTGATAATTGTAGTGAAAGATCACGAAGACGCAAGCTTAAACATATCAATGAAGAAGTTTCTTGTAGCATCATAAAGGATTCATTTCTGCATCAAATTCAACCATCGAAAACTAATAATTTTTGCAAAAAAAACCGACTTCAAAACAGATAGAAGGGCACCAATTCTAAACTAAAAATGTAAGAAGTAATCTGTAAGAATTAGATTTAAACCAAATAAAAGATGCGCCAAAATTAGAGGGAAAAAAATTAAGACTATTGCATGTCAAGCCTCTCCCTATTACTGTTCAAAAGTTAAGCTATTTTCACCAGTATCCGTCTTGTATGGGGACATCATTCAAGCCTCTGTCTATAACGGTTTCAAAGATAGGGGCACACAGATCTAATAACATCACCTATTCGGACACCCTTTAATTTACAATGTTAAATGTTAAATTTCAAAGGTCTGTGAACAACTATTCAAAAGTTTGGCGATTTACATCAAATTAAATGAGCTATTGGAGCACCCTTTAATTTAAAATTTTGAATATTTATACATTTTATTATAACGGTCATAGTAATGGACATTCTGTCAAATTTTCAAGGTTTTGTCTATAACGGTTCAAAAGATAGACCCAAATAGGTCAAATTATGTCACCTATGGGGACACCCTTTAAATTTTAAATTTATTTTTTTATTAATTTCTGCTGTTGGGAGCTATAGCTGCACGCAATTTTTTAAAATTTTAATTTGCTGCCATTTACGGTTCTTAATACACGTAAAAAACATGTATGTTGTATGGGGACACCCTTTAATTTTTAATATAATGAACTGTTTTTAAAATGGGACCAACCTGAAAGCATAACCTTTCAAATAAAGAAAAAAAATTTTAAAATCGGTTCAGAAATGGCTGAGTTCTGCGGTTACATAAACAAAAAAAAGCAACATTCAGACGAATAGATAACCTCCTTCTTTTTTGAAGTCGGTTAAAAAGAGTAAAATTGCTATCATTGAAAAAATACTGGAAGTAAGCCCCAGACGCACAAAAAGGATTTTAGAAAGTATGCGGACACCAACTGAAGAAAATAAATTTACTCCAGAAGAAGCATTTGCACTTACAATGATCGATGGAAAAGTTGCACAAGCTTTAACCGAAACAAAGTCTTCGTCAAGGTGCACCATATGCCAAAAAACATCAAGTCAATTGAGCCAACCGCCAACACAAGACTATAGTTTTAATTTGGAATGTCACCTCTTCATGCTAGAATTCGTTTTATGGAGCATATTCTTAAATTGGGATACAATTTGGAATTTGGCCCGTCAGGCGAAACAGTGAGAAACAACAAAGAAAATTTGGAAAAAAGAAAGCAAAAAAAAAAGATATTCAAGAAAAATACCGTGTGATTATAATTGACCAGCCAAATCAAGGAGAAGGAAATTGTAATGATGGAAACACAGCAAGGAGATTTTTTTCCGATCCAGAAACTGCAGCTTCTATAACTGGAGTAGATTATGATTTAATACGACGATTCCAAATCATATTAGAAGTTATAGCATGTAGCAAAAAGATAGATGCAAAAAAATTGGTCAGTATGCTAATGAGACAGCAACCCTTTATAACCAAAAATACTCTTGGAGACATATGGCAACCACAGTTCACAAAATTTTGTTCCATGGGGAACAAATAATTCAGCACAATATGCTTCCAATTGGAGATCTCTCAGAAGGGACAAAGACTACAGATTCTTTCGCGAGCACAATAAAATTTCCAGATATTGTACTAATGAAGATCTTATTAATATTTTGTTGTGCACATCAAACCCATATATGTCCAGTATTCGACAAAAATGGAAATCAACCTCATTAGAGTTAGCCGAAGAAGCAAAACAACTACTGCAAAATGAAAATCAAAGCTATTTGGAAGAAATTTTTACTAATATTGTTTAATTAATACTAGTTTAAAGATTATAATTTGTTTCTAATTTTAGTATAAAATTTTATTAATACATTTCAATAAAATATATGTGCACTTTAAATCAATAGTAAAAGTTTACTTAAAATTTTATCCATGTTGTGTTCTGTATATAATATATCCAAATGGTATTGATATTGTTGGGAATTTCAGTGTTATTTTTCAGTTTAATCCTCACAAGAATTAGCTTTCTTCCAAAAAACCCACTTTTGGCCCCTGTGAATATTGAGACTAAATAAATGTCAGGGGCCAAATGTTTGCATTTTCTGACCAAAATTAAGTTTAGGAATAATAAATAAGTATTGGTTGTAAAATACGATTGAAGAAAATAAGAAATTATAAAAAAAAATACCTATTTAAAATGTCAAAATATTTAACTTTTACATGGAAACTCAACAAAAAATTAAAATGCATTTTTAACTCCACATTACTTACGTTCCTATCAGTCGATTTTTACGTTTGAACACGCAAATTGAAGCTTATATATGTGCACTTTAAATCAATAGTAAAAGTTTACTTAAAATTTTATCCATGTTGTGTTCTGTATATAATATATCCAAATGGTATTGATATTGTTGGGAATTTCAGTGTTATTTTTCAGTTTAATCCTCACAAGAATTAGCTTTCTTCCAAAAAACCCACTTTTGGCCCCTGTGAATATTGAGACTAAATAAATGTCAGGGGCCAAATGTTTGCATTTTCTGACCAAAATTAAGTTTAGGAATAATAAATAAGTATTGGTTGTAAAATACGATTGAAGAAAATAAGAAATTATAAAAAAAAATACCTATTTAAAATGTCAAAATATTTAACTTTTACATGGAAACTCAACAAAAAATTAAAATGCATTTTTAACTCCACATTACTTACGTTCCTATCAGTCGATTTTTACGTTTGAACACGCAAATTGAAGCTTAAAGTCCCTCCTATTGAACAAAACAAATTGCGTAAAAAAATACCAATCCGGCCAAAAGTTATAGAGTTTTGACCGCTATCTCGCGAAATTGACCACTGTGCGTCGCCAAACAGAATAAGAGTGATTATTTTTAATACTGTTTTTTATATGAAGTTTGACTTTTGATAAGACATGTTAATAGCAAATGAAGACGGGGGCTTAGGTATGTTATTGCAGCGTCAAAGCTAAGCGCTAGACAGCGTTGCATTTTGCGCGCTTATTTTGGTTTTCCTGTAAAATGTCATTACTTTTCCACAAAGAAAAAAAAAAAACAATGACAGTCAACTTCACTACCTAACTCTATCAATATCGCATATACTAATTACAACGCATTGATGGTTTTGCTGTTGTGAAACTGTTAGACTTTGAGAGAAAATATGGACTCAAATTTTACACTGATCAACATCTAACATCTACCATTATTTTGAATAATTAGGGCTAAAACTTCACATCTTCACAAGATATTCCCATCTCAGTTTGTTCCATTTTACATCTTTTGATTATTTTAGTGTCATCACTAGAAAAATGGCAATCATTTTTAATATTTTAGTGGCATCGTCAATAAAATGACATTCATCTCAAAAAAAAAAAAAATAAACAAATATTTGTATAACAATGAACAGCATACGTACGAGTTTGTGTGTCCAGTAAAAATTATTTTACATCTTCTTCCTCCAAAATGTTTTTTATGACTTAAATCGAGTATTTAGTTATTAACACTTGGGGTTGTTCTAGCAAAGCATCTTTTTATCTTTAAATTTTTTATTCAAAAATTTTGCATTTTTGCTTTTAATTATTTTGACAGATGAGTGGATGGTAGATGTTAGATATGAGATGTTGCAAGTGTAAACCAATGTTTCATATTTTCAACATCTTCCGTTTCACTAAGATCAGTTGATCAGTGTAAGAATGCTATTAGTGGAAAACCCAGTAGAAACGGTATCTTTCAAATTTTCCAAACGACAGAAAATATCTAAATACATCTTGATTATATTTTATTCTAAATTTTGTCAGAAGTGTAGCAGATGTTTAAAAATAAATCTTTTCCGAAACAAAAAGGGATAACGAAAATATGTATCAAGAACTATCTAAACTAAAAAATCGTAACATTTAAATAATAAAAAAATGTTTGGTGACATTTAAAAAATAAAAATATAATTTTCCGAGGTACCCTACTTTTGGGAAAGAGGTAAGTAACTCTTTCTACATAAATTTGCGAGTCTTTGCAGCTCCATCTATTCTTTGCATTTGTACAATTTCATTGAGGGATCTTTAATGCTACGAAATTATTTCGAAAATAAAAAGTTTTTAAACCACTGTGCAGCGTTAAGTGGCCAATTAATAAATTAACAAATACATAATTAAATGTGTCACAATTAACACAAAAGCAATACGTAAAAACGATATTCAATATTTTTTTTTTTTTTTAATTACTACAAATATATGAATAGCAGAAATGTCAACCATTGTACAGACAATACACTGAGAGTTCCGCATTTTTTTGTTATGAAAAAAAAAGAACCTAAAGACAAATAAAATTAATTGTGGAACTGTTTCGAGTGTGTAAATATATGTATGTTTTAAAATTTCTACTTGTAAAGTTAAAATAAATTAAATTGTGCTATTAAAACAAACATATTTGAAATATTTATTAACTTATGTGTGTGGGCGCAAAAGAAATAATTTATAGTAAAAATTAGACAGCTCAACATCCTACAGTGGAATCGAAAGAAAAAATTGAGTTTTTTTTTATTACAAAACGACTTTTTTTATAACTTTACTAAGCTTAAATGCTGTAGATTTATCGGATATTACTTCCACAACCCGCATAATAGCCAGCATAAGAATGAAACGCAAAATTGTAAAGCATTAAACATTTTTGGTCGCCGACTGGCAGGCACCAAATATGTTTCTCGAGCTTTTTGCTATCTGGCATATGTCAAAGTTTGACATTCTTTACCTGAAAATCAATAGTACAATACATTTTAAATAAAAAATAATATGTGTTACTTATGTTTCAGTCAACTAATTCTACCTTTAGTTCGATCTTATCTCTGCTAGAGGACTGGCTAAATTAAGTCAAATCAACTCTGGATACCTGTCACCTGTCTTAACTTTATGGAATTTTTTTTTGAAGTAAGAATTTTATTTATTCTTATTTTGATAAAATCAAATAGGACCATGTAAGCCCGACAGAAATGGGCAGGAAGCTTTAAAAGAGGTAAAAAGATTAGTCTCTAAAGAAACTCCAGATTTTATTTGCCAATTGAGCAACTCTAAAAAAAATGAGAAGAGGTGGATCAGTTAATCTCTAAATGCACTCATAGCAATAGCTCTCGGCATGAAGAGCAGAAAGTTATTTGCATATAATCGAAGTTCCATAAGCTAGACATCTGCGTTAGTGACAGGGCATTGAAACTTCAGGTATCAACTGGCCAAAGAAAGTCCAAGAGGTGACACGGTGAAGAAACCGGGGGGTTACTGCGTAATTTGATTCGAAAGAAAAAATGTACGACTTCGAACAATTCGTAATGTGTATTACGATTTTCGTATAAATTGTTACGAAAGTGAGGAATATATAATAATGTTGGTTTTAATACAATTATTTTAATGTTTAATGTAAATTTAATTTTATTTGAACAATTTTTTATTAATGCATTAATAACACTGTGAAACACCAAAATTATTCAGGGGTTCTCATATACCAATTTTGTTTTGTTGGAGTCCATGGAAAACGAAAATAGGTTTGGTTTTTTTTTGGTTACTTTGAAAAGTGGTTTTATAACGGTAAATGTAGAGAAAAACGCGTATTCTTATATTTTCAGATTTAAACAGGCATAACTTCTTCGTTTTACAACAGATTTCTATTATTTTTTAAATTTTTAGAAGGTGTGAGTACTATATTTTAAACAAGATATATATTTTTAAAATCGATTGACAAATGGCTAAGTTACAGTGGTTGAAATGTGAAAAAAACGCAGTAAAAAACAAAAAGTTTTTTTCACCGGGCTCTAGGCTGCTTATGAGATACCAAACAATATATTCTTTTATTATAATGAGAAAGGCTAATTAATTAGCTTTCAGAAATGGGTAATAACAATAGAAAATGGATGACTTATGCAATTTTTTGTGTTTTAACCTTTTGGTTTTTATTTAGAAATTTCTTAAAATAAATGACTTATGCAATTTTGACCTGCACATTTTTTCTGAAAACCCACCAACCACAACAAGATTTAGCATAAAAACAAATTCTAATTAACCCATTAATGTCCATTGTACCTGTTTGAGTACAGAAAGGGGAGTGTTTAAAAAAGAGTATTTCATACAGTAAAAATAGCATACTAATTAAGCCATTTTACCTGTTTAGGTCCGACTTAAAAAACACACATTCTAAACTTTTCTTTTTTATGACTTAAAAAAATGTTAATTTTTTAACTAATGGGTTCAACAAGTAAAGACCAATACTGCCTACAATAGTACCAAAAATTTGGTATAAAAGACTGCGGTTGCGAAAATGGCACAGTTTAATTTTTGTAGGTGAATAATAACCATCGGAGTGATTTTGGTGCAAATATACTTAATAAGTGAACTAATACAAAGTGTTATTATTAAAGTTTACATAAAAATGTGTAGTAAAAGGAACAACTTTTGTCTTATATGTGGATAAACGACATAAAATAGATGTGTCGGTAAATAAGCATATTATTCCCCTTTATGAAGAATATTTTAGTCGTCCCTTAGAACAGGGAAAATGGTATATACCATCGGTTTGTTGTTCGTCTTGTTACGCAACACTAAGATCCTGGAAAAATTGTCCAGATGGCTCTTTTGTATTGCCATTTCTCGAATCGGTAAACTGGCTTCCACTACGTATGCATAGACCAAATAATTGCTATTTCTGTTTAACGAAAACAAGAGGATATTATTTTAAAATAAGACAACATATGAAATACGCAAATGTTGATAGTGTAATTAAGACTGTATCGCGTCAGAAAAACGACGTTGTTCCAGAAAGAATATCACCAGATTTAACTGAGTTTAAGTCATCTCCAAGCCATGTTGTAAGCCCCCAATCAGAATATGCTCCTTATGAAAGGGAATTTAAAATCCAACACTTTATGTCCCAAGGCGAATTCCATGATCTAGTTCGGGATTTAGAATTGTCGAAAAGACAGTGGAACTATTTGCAAGAAAATGTTAACATTACATTTCGCAGGACCGAGGAAACCAGTTTGTTTGGATCACTATTCAACGAAAGCAATGAAACTAGTGATTTCCAATAATGTGAATAAATTGTTTGAACAACTTGGATATAGTCATGTTCCTCAAGATTGGAGATTATATATTGATGGTTCAACAAAAAGTAATATAAGTACTTTTGATATAGTTCCTTTTATTTTACTTATATATGTTTATCTTCTATTTCAAGGTTTAAAGGCAGTGCTTTTGCATAACGATGGATCGCTCCCTTCAGTACCTTTGGCTTACGCTACAAACATCAAATACAAAATGCCATAGGTTATACTACGCACAAGTGGCTAATTGTGACTGATTTGAAAGTACTAACAATTTTGAATAGCTTGAACAGAGTATCCCTGCTATTTTTGTAAATGGGACAGCCGAGATTCTTCTATGCATTATATACAGAGAGACTGGAAACCACGTACAACAGCTATTATTGGTGAAAAAATAGTATAAATATCCCGTTAGTAAATCCAACAGACATTATTTTACCTCCGTTGCACATAAAGTTCGGCTTAATAAAGCAATTCGTGAAAGCCCTTGATAAAAATGGACCTGCATTCAAATACTTTGAACAGATTTTTCCCCGAATTACGAGCGGAAAATTAAAAGAAGGTAAAAAATATATTATGAACGCATGTATAATAAAAACTAATTTGTGTGTAATCAACAGGTATCTTTATTGGCCCCCAAATACGAAAATTGGTAAAAGATGACAATTTCATACAACAAATGAATCTTGAAGAAAAAAATTCATCGAATGGTTTTGTCTCAGTGTGCGAAAATTTTCTTGGAAACACAAAAAGTGAAAATTATGAGCAGATAGTAAATAATATGCTTTCTGCCTACCATGCAATGGGTTGCAAAATGTCAATAGAACTACACTATCTACATGCTCATTTGAAAAGATTTCCATTAAATTTAGGACGGATGAGTGATGAGCAAGGTGAAAGATTTCACCAGGAAACAGCATGAACAGCGTTATATAGGAAAAAATAAAATCAGCATGCTTTCTAACTACTGGTGGTCTTTAAAGCGTGATACTGACAGCGAAGTTTATAAAAAGCAAGGAAATACATGTTATTTTTAAATAAAAAACCCAAAAGTTAAAACACAAAAAATTGCATAAAGCATCAATTTTTTAACCGATTCTATTGTTGTTACCCATTTCTGAAAGCTAATTAATTATCCTTTCTCATTATAATAAAAGAATATATTGTTTGGTATCTCATAAGCAGCCTAGAGCCCGATGAAAAAAACTTTTTGTTTTTTAATGCGTTTTTTTTCACATTTCATCCACTGCAACTTAGCCATTTGTCAATCGAATATATATCTTGTTTAAAAGATAATACTCACACCTTCTAAAAATTGAAAAAATAATAGAAATCTGTTGTAAAACGAAGAAGTTATGCCTGTTTAAATCTAAAAATATAAGAATACGCGTTTTTCTCTACATTTACCGTTATAAAACCACTTTTCGAAGTGACCTAAAAAAACCAAACCTATTTTCGTTTTCCATGGACTCCAACAAAACAGAATTAGTGTATGAGAACCCCTGAATATATATTTTTTTAACATTTGTATCATAGTGTAATTATTCAGGGTTAAGTTCTTTATTATCCATTACATTCTGTTGGTATCTATTATTTCTTTCTTTATAATAAAGAACTTAAGCCTAAATAATTGTTATTTAAAGGAATATTCAGAAAAAATCTTATAAAAATAAAAAACAGTATGAAGAAATGGTTTAATTCATGTCTAAGCATTTAGAGTTAGCAAAGGTCATCCTAATGTTCCAGATCCTAGGAATAAATCACTTAATATGAAGCAGCAATTGGAGAGTGACTGCCTCATTTAACGTAGGTGAATAGCATCGGATCTTTGTGACCTTTTTAATTCACTTTCTATGCTATTAAGTATATACGTAATCGAATCCTTACTGAAAGAAGTTTTTTACAAAACTAAATCATACATTTTGTTAATATAATTTAGAAAATATTTATGTTGATAATGATATTTGATGGGACCCTTACTATTTTGCTTTGAACTCTTTCTGAAATTAAATTTAATTAATTAATGAATTTTAATCCACAACGAAACACAATCCATTATTATTTCCATTATTAAAAAATAATTAAAAAAGTATAATATTTAAACTTTCTTTTTAGCTGCTTTTTGTTTTGGGTTTGACAATTAAGTTGCAGTGCTACCAATTTTTCATCATAATTTCCCATTTGTTTAAAGATACAACTCTGCCACCATTTCGAACGAGTTACGCAGTACGATTAAGCTTTCGATTCGGAAATTGCATTCGAAAAATTTTAGCTTTCGAATCGAATTATGCAGTAACCCCTCCAGGACGGCAAAAAATATGAATTCTATCCGTCTCTTTCTCAAACTAGTGCCTTTTTGTGATTTCTCTTTTGTTCTAATTTCTGGCGTATAAAAAATTAACGTATTTTAAAAGGTAAAAACAAGGAATGGAAACAGAAAAACGCCAACTTTTTTTCAAATTCGCGAATTGTTTTTATTAGAATTGCTTTATTACTTTTATTAAATTTAACACCACTAAAGAGGAGAGCACAAATTTTTTCTTATTTTAATTATACTTTGTGGTTTAAATCACTATTTAATCAAAGAATTTAATTTGAACAATTTATTTCATCCTCTGTGGTTTTATTAGGATTTCAAAACTTTTAATTTTTGTTTTGTTTACATTTACATTTCCATTTTCGTATATTGTGTACTATATTTGTCTCTTTCTTGACAAGTATACGGACTGCTAATTGTGGCCATTTTACTAGTTTCATCTCGAATGCCATAGGAGATCTAAGCCTCAGACAAATGCTAGCAATTACAAAAGACTCCGTGATGAACAAATATTCTAACAAAGCTGTTTGAACAAGATTACATCGATAACGATGGTCTCCACGATACTTTTTCGTATGCGTAAATTGTTCAATGGCTGAACAAGACTCTAAAGCGACGACAATATGTCTATGGCAATAAGTCGAATTAAGCAAAATTTAAGTTACTTGCACCTTTGGAATCTCTGTACTCCAAAGTACCCATCCGCAAAGTTTAGATTATTTTGTACGATTTTTCAGAAAGTTATACCGAAATGACTTTCTGCTTATCTTCTTTCAATGTGTAATCTCAATGGGAAAAAAGCTTCAGATATAACAAGCTATTTTTCCAAATCATAAAAAATTCTTTCACAACTTATTAATTGCAACACCTGCGTACTTTTGGTAGATAAGAGATGTTTTCCAAAACATACGTTTGACTCCCATATGTGAAGTTAAAAGATAATCTATTTTTTTTTTTTATTAATTTTAAAGTTTAAAAATTACTTCTCTACAAAACTTAAAAATCAGACTTAAGCACTTTTTTCTTATTGCCACAGATATTATAATAATAAAATCTTTTCGGTAAATAAAAATAAGGTTGATATTAAATAGTCTTTTCATTGCAAACTCAATTGATACTGTTACTAACTTTTCGTTGTAATTATCAAACTTTTAACCGAAGAAACACATTTTTAGGGTAAATATGATTTTACAAAAATAGCAGTTCAGCATTTGAGAGAGATATATTTAAATTAGAAATATTAAATAAAAAACATAAACTTACGTTTTACATTCTGAACTACTGGGTGCTCGTAATTCCAACATCTGTGATGTCTTTGTTTTAATTAAGAAAAACGAATTCTTATCGGCGGCTTCTTGTCGCACCAATGTTTCTGAATCAATGCTCATAATTGGACTAACGGGCTTATTGTTAACTTCGGTATTGCGGGCTGCATGTAAATATTTTAATGAATATTTATCGTCCTAAATAAAAAAGAAAAAACAGAAACAGAAGAATATAAACAGATATTTTATAATTAAATAAATTATTAATTAAAAATGTACCTGTTTTGTTAGCAACACAATCATTGTTTCAAATAATAAACCATGTAATTGTATACTGGGATTTTTCTTCATTGTCAAACTGCCATCATGTATCAAGCGGTACTGTGTTAAATCCAAATTCTAAAAAAGAGATAGTTTTAAATTAGATTTGATATTTACAACAAAAAAAAAAAAAAAAAAGATCATAAAATAATTAAAAATAAATCAATAGAAGTTGCTTATATTCCTAGAAATATGAGGAGCTTAAAAATGATAGATGCTATAATTTCCATTAATTGATATTACCATTTTGTAGCATTCCACTGAGCATTTTTTGTCTACCACCCTAATGTCAGAAATAATCTGAAAAAAAAAAACTGAAGCCAGACAATGAACCGCCAACTCGGTTCTACCGAGTTGTCTTAAATATCCTATGACATTTTAGTCGTCATTGTTCTTGGTCAACCATTCCTCGACACTTTCTAAAATTAAGACAAATAATATCAGTCTAGAGTGGACGTTGTCGGATGGGAATTTTATGATTATATTTATCTTTACAAAAATCAAACAATAATTTTTAGGTTAAATGGATTTGTTTTGTCTGTAAATGAAATACAGTTGTCATACCTTTCGGTGAAGACCATCGTCATGGCCCAGTACTATTGTGATAATAGGTTAAGAGGTGGCTTGATAATATTCACACATCGAAAGCGCTCGCCAGTGACGCCGGTCTTCACCGAAAGGTATGACTACAGACGAATTATTAAATTGATTAAAAACGATTAACAGTTACTTCGTAATCACCGATGAAATCAACGGCTTAAGTAATCCACGAAATAAAGTGAGAACTAGATGCGAAACAGTGGAATAAGCTGTGATTCCCCAGTTCTTATCAGAAAAGAATCAGAGGACAGATTTTTTTTTTTGAGATATATAGTGAATTATTTACGATGACTAGTTGAAAAAAGGAAAAAAATAAATGAAGAAATCGTTATTGGTCCAATTAAGCAAAGAAATCAAAAAAACATGCCCTCCCATTTGATTTTTACATGTGAAGTTTCGAATACAGTGTTAAGATACGAATTGTTGTTGCATCTACATTTCTTAGTTTTTCTAGTATTTAGTATTTAATTAGTTTCAAATATAAAAAAATAACTTGAGGAATAGATTAGATTTGAATGTGAACTCTGGAAGAAAAGTTCTGAAATCTTACTTCGCAGACAGCTTAAAAGAGCAGATAAAGTGTATTGAGCTAAGATGAGAATATGCTGAACAATAAGAACAAGAATAAAATCAAAATGTGTGTTTCTATGTTTTTGTAACGGCTGTACTTTGTAAAAACCTTAGAGACCTTGGCGGTGTCAATTATTTATTAAAAATGCCTTAATTTTTCGTCAATTAGGGAAAGAAAGCTGGCTTAAATATTTGGGGTAAAGATTTTTTTAAGAGAATCACCTTAGACATGAGACAGTCTGATATTTTTTGCGAAAAGATTCAGGTGGTTCTTACTAACTGGAGTTCTATAGGGAACTGTGGGGTAGGTAATCGCATAATAAATGGCCTCCGAGTGAATTCGCTTTGTGCGGGCGGCCCTTTTTGAACTAATCTACTGAAATCACAGACGTTTATACAAGATCGATTTTATAGTTACACAACGATACGAAAGAAGCTGATGATTACACACATGCAAAATGAAGAATTCCTGCTCATAAAAAACGTTAATAACACTTTCAATTTGCTTTACCAACTCTGTGAAGGCAGCTGACGAAACCACTACACTGGCATTGTTTTCCCACAACATTCCCGAAAATGTTTGAAACTCCTTGTGGATTGCATCACGTATCTATCACATTTTACTCATCACAGCTTAGGTACAATTGTGGAACAAGATTAACGTGAGTACCTGCCTAGTTGGCCTAATCAAACGGTGGTCTTACCACCGAGTGAAATATAAGCGTAGACTAGCGCCCCCATTGTGTAGTATAACAACACTTTACGATTGCCACCAATCGCAATTTGTCTGTGATACAGTCACAATGAGTAGCAATTTATATAATATGGCAAGCCTTATCCAAGGCAAGCCTAGATCCATATTATAGCCTCTTGCTTAGGGGTTTGGAGACTATCCAAACTCCGTCTGAGTGCAACAGCACACTTGATCGACCGTGCACCATACCTACATAAATCGATCTTAAACCACAACCACCACGTGTACCCCCGAAGGGGACCTCAGCAATAACCGGTCACAGAGAGGATAGACTCTCTGTGGGGCCACCGATTCCCGTGGTACCAGTCCTTTGGGCACTGGTCGGGCCTGGAAGAGGACCCGCGATTTTTATCACAGACCTTTTCTTCAAGTGAACCGCGTCAAAGCATTTGCCATTCCTGCAGTGACAATTGGAACCCCCGGGGGGAAACTTAGGTACAGAACAATAAAGAGATTAGTTCAACTATAAGCAAGCCTCCGACGGGGTAACCAAATGTATTTTATAAGCGCCGAAAATATGGAAAGCCATATAACAAACTTTCGTCTTTGTAGGTTTAATTTTTCACCAAGAGAAACTTCCGTTTTTGGAGTTCAACATATCCAAACATAAGCATAGAAGGCTTTTTATTCTTAAAATTAATACTTTCGACTGCCAATTTTGCGATCGTCGTACCAATAAGACGACTGTGACAAGCGAGTTTTTATTTTAAACAAAGTTCAATCCGTAGAACCAACTGAAGCTAATTATCTGCTCTAAGATTTCATTGATTCTGATACAGGTAGTGTGTGTTGCTTCTTAACCGTCAACTTTTAGGAACTGATTAAAGGAAACAAGTTGATTACTTTAACCTAGACTAAGATACAAAGAAAGGGGTGCTTAAGACCCACCAACCGCTAACCGGGTTCTTAAAAATTATACACTTCATAACATCTGATAGTCCGGGGTGTGCATAATGAATGACGATTTTTGTAAAAGAATAATTCAGCACCGGAAACTTAACCTATCAAAACATGGGTGCAGAACAAAAATAGAAAAATTCGATAATGAACTAAGAGGATGATTGGACATTGAGCAATCCCTAGAATAGAGTTGAGACTAAGGATATCAAGAAGTGAGAACAATGTGGAAAGCGAAAAGCTTATGAAATGTTACCAAAAGTACACTTCACGCGTAAAGGTTTACACTGCCGTCCTAGGTTTAGGTACAGATATATGATGCTAAAAGGCTTAACTCTTTATAAATCTTTTTTTCTTAATTTTACAAGTTCTTAAGAAATTTCCATCTTTATACAACCTGTTTCTTCTAAGACTTTTCACTTTTTCTACATGTTGTTGATCAATTCAACAAGAGAAAATACCGTTATGTTCAATAAATCCAAAACATAGGCCTCAGAGGTCTTCCATTATCAAAACCCACTGTTTCGGCTTAAACCTCTGCCCTAGGAATCATCGGCCCAAACTTTTTCCAAGATAAAAGTGGTCACACAGTAAAAGTAACTCAGATCAATATGCAAGCTAGAGTTAGGTAAGGTAAGGTAAAAGCTGTCGGAGTACCATATTTGTATGTCCACTTAGCCCTTGTAGGTCCATTGTAAATTTAAGGAACTCATACTCTAAGTGTTTGATCAAAAGATTAATGATTATTAAGATATTACTCCTGGTCAGTGCTTCCATGTTACACCGCAACCACAATTATCTGGCAATATTAAAGTAATACTTGGTATTAATTATTATATCCTATTCTTCCTTAGTCTTAAGCCGCCCTCTGAGTCAGCATATTTACGCCTTCGAAGAACATTAGAACCTGTGGAGGAGCACCAAGCTTGGCATCCGCACTAAAGGGCTTTGTCCTTAGAAAAGACGAGTCCATGACCACAATAGCTGTAAGACTGTCAGAGTATATATCTACGGCGGTTGTCGAAATGAAGTTTTCTTTCCAAGCCGCTAACTCCCTTATTAAAGAATTTTTCACAGTAGCTAAGCAAGAGTTTTTTGTTTAAATCCCTGATTTCAACAAGTCGAAAGTAATGCCGGTTGTTGGTTAAAATTCTTAGTCCTTATTCTTTTTAGTATGACTTACTTAAATTAAAGATTATTGGGTTTTGATCTATTTGACTTTGAATTTATTTCCTCAAGGAGTAGATTTTTATTGCGAAAGCTATCCCGTTTTAGTCAGAGTAAGCTAGAGGTAATTATGAATTTTATAACAGGTTAACTAAAAGGTTGTATCAGAAATTCCCTATGCTATTTACAAAATCGATATACTGTAACAAACTTCATCAACTCTTCTTTATAATGTCGCTAATGGGAAACTTAGAAAATTTTAAATGACTACGGGTTGGACTACGTTTTCGACTACGTCTTTGCTAATTTACTATGTTTATATTATACGCCACCTCTCTCTCCCTCCTAATTCCAAATTAAAAAACACTCACCTTGAATTCGTCCTTATCAAATGTAGATTTGTCTAATTTACGCTGAATATTTTGCAATCTGAAACGCAAGCAAGCAAGAGAAAAATATTTATAATTAATATTCTTTTGAATTACAAAAAAAAAAAAACAATGTTTTTACTTATGCGCATCTTCAGCTGTCTTTACCGCCTGATTCACATCGACCAGTATATTTTTCGATGACTCCAAAGCCTTTTGTATGGCATCTGCCTCTGCGATATCCTCCGGTAATACACGTACCGTCACTTTATATAGGTTTTCAAATAACAGGGGGTATTTGGTAAGACGTTGCAATACAGTGGGTAATAAATCTTTTAATTGCAAACGACGACATGCCTTATGTGATTCAGCTTTTGAGAGAAGCTTTTGTAATTGTTCATCTTTGCGACGTTTCTCTTTGAGAGCTTCTAAAGCGATTTGTTGGCGGGCACAAAATGTGGCAGCATATTCACGCAACTCTTCACCTGACTTGCCATCAAACATGCCAGCCAGAAGGTCGCCCACACTATTTACAATATAATTGTGATCAAGGCGGCGCTGTTTAAGGTTTTGCTCGAAAGCTCCATGAACATCACACAACGAAGATAATGAGGGCGGAAACAATAACAATAAATGATCTTGAGTTAATAAACCACTTTCTTGGAGAGGAAATAGAAATAAATGTTTTAGGAGTTTTAAAGTGCGGACATGGCTACGTTCGGTTTGGTAAATTTCTAAAAACAAAAATTAAAAGGGTAAATAATTTTACAATTTTTTTATGTTTTCCAGTGAAAAATTACCATTTATAATCTCTTGGCGTTTCTTTTCGGCATCTGTTAGAGCCGCCAATATTTCGCCAGCAACATTTGAACTCCAGTCGGCTTCATTGAGATCATCATCTTCATCACTTTCAAAATTCCAATGACGCGCCATTTGACCACCAGCCGCAGAGCCACCCAAAAAACTAGCATTCGAGGAACCACCCATACTGCCATGAAACGAGTCCTGATGACTGTGCTGATGCTGATGATGATGGTGGTGTTGATGTAATGAAGAGCTAGCGGCTGCTGGTGTTACAACACCCGCTCCTCCCATTTGTTCCATCGATGTGGACGGACTCTCAGAGCCGCCACCCGAGGAAAGACTAGAATTTGAACTTGCTGTGAAGTTGGAATTTGAGAGACCCAGATCTGGTTGATCATCGCTATAAGAAATAAATTTTGAAAAATTATTAAATAATAAAAAATTAAATAATTAAAACAGTAATGAAGGCATTTTGAATTGTAAAGTTAATAGTGGCCCAATTCTTGTTCTGTCATTAAACAAATTATTATTTTTTAATGTGCAGTGGAAGTTACAGTTCATATTGACAGTTCATCTTGACAGTTCACCTGGGCCCCTAGAATACTTTAACGTTTGAACCAAGTCATATTAAATAAGCCGCCCTCTGTAGAGAGTGAAAATATTAAGGGAAACATTTTTCTTAAATTTTTATATGGAGTTTTACAGTTAAACTACCATTTTTATATCATTAAACACATATACGCCAGCAGACTAGGTTAGGTTGCGCATGTTTATATGAATAGGATTATTTTGAAGCCGTCACAGCTACATGTCAACTTTTTCTAAGTTCTTTTTTCGTAAGTTCCGTTCCACACTTGCAACTTTTGTTTCTGCAACACATGTATTTGTTGTTGGGGTATTAAATAAAATGTACATTAAAATCTGCTGTGACTTTCTATTGTTGTTGTTGTTTGTTCTCTTCGACATGAAAATGGCTGTATAAAGGTATACAGTCGTCAGAAACACAATTTTTAAAGTATAGACAAAATGTTCCAGAAACAAAAATTGCTAGTGTGGAACGGCACTAAGCGACAGTGAGCAATGAGATCTAAGGAAGGGGAGAGCAAAATAATTTGTTTAACAGAAGAGAATATCGTAAAATTATAAAAGTTATAAATTCATTTACAACCAAGAGGTTTTCGGCAACTAAATTGATTTTTTTTTTTTGATGTGTTGACAGTATTTTTGGTAAAAGTTATTTTTTTTATCTTACAACATTGTCAGATTTTTTATGTAGCTGATCTCTTCAATATAATTAAGTAGCTAACTACACGGCGACGATTGTAGCCACCGGCGTAAAGAGGGGTATTTTGCCAATCTAGCCGGACATTAGGCCAAAAATTAATTTTGAGAAATGTAAAAATTTAAGTACGCAGCTCGACAGACAACAAAATTCTGCATCGTATAGTGAATTTTCAAGGCATTTGCTAGAGATTTGTCGTTTTGGGACACTGTTAAAATCAGGAAAGTTGAGTAAATCGCACACATTTTTATTAACTTTAAACAATTTTGAGGTTTGCAATATATTTTTTGGTGGCTAAACTAATAAAGATTTTGTATTGATTTTTTTTCTGTAAATGGGTTTATTAGTATTTACTTATGTTAATTTTTAGAAAATTGTTAATGAAACAAAATTTCGTTCAAAATTAAAAAAAGGTTTTTTTGTAAAATTTTTTGACAAAAAAAAAGTGAAAAGCTTTTTAAGAGTGATCTACATCGCGATCCTAAAAATTGCTATAAAATTTACGATCTCTACTTTTATACTGTAAAAAAACCGTTGCGCGTTTTTGCTCCATTATTTTTTTGCGATTTTTTGAAAATTTTACCTTTTTATGTTTTTTCTTATCTTGGATAGGTAAATACGAGTCATAAAATGTTTTGGTTTTTCCTAACTAAAGGTAGATGTTTTTTATTTAAATCATTACATCTGACACTGTTATTATTAGCTGTTGTTATTACCTGTACAAAAAACAATTTAAATATCAAAAGAGATATAGACGTAGATGCCCTTTCTTTCGGACTATCTACTTTACACGCCAGAATTCGCCTATTTGAGAGCATATTACAACTGTCACATAAACTGATAGTGAAAAAATGGCAAATAAAATATGATGTGGACAAAGCCATTGTTAACGGGAGGAAAAAAAAATATCTAAGAAAAATTTAGAAGTGAATTAAGGCTAGTAGTGGGTATACCGAACGCTGGATTTGGAAACACCAACGATGGTAATACTAGCAGAAGATTTATTTTCCAATCCTGAATTAGCTGCAGAAATAACTGGAATTGAGTTTGATTTCATATACCGAATCAAGGTTATTATTGAAGTAATATCAAGTGGTCACAAAATCCAAATGCACGAGTTTGCCGATTATTGCTTAGATACTGCAAAACTTTAGGTTTCTCTATATGAGTGGCATCCTATGACACCTACAGTGCACAAGATTTTAATACATGGTGCAACTGTTATGAATTGTTGCCTATTTGTTATCAGAAGAAGCGGATGAGGCACGAAAAAACATTTCCGGCTTTACAGGCAGAATTTAGCTAGAAAGTTTGGAAGGGTTCAGTGTAACATAGATATTATTCATAGGCTTTTGCTAAGTTCTGACCCACTCTTTACTAGACCCACTCCAAAAAAAGGTCATTACCTTTTACGAAAGAAGCAATTTCTTTCATGCTTCCACCTGTACTTAACGCTGAAAAGGATTCAGATTCGGAAGAGGTCTTTGAAGAATCAGACGAAGAAGAACCATGGCACTCATCATCATCTTAGTGCAAAGGAGAAGTTGTTTTAAATAAATTAATTGTTATAATTTTAAATAAAATTTATCGTTACAATCATAAATAAGTTATTACTATGAATAAATTAATTATTTTCCGATAAATAAAATACTATAAAGTAACAAATTACAGAAATATTTTTTAATAATATTCTTGGGAGCCGGGGATTGGTTAGGCATTGGAAAGCTTAAAAAAAGCTTTGACAGCCCATGACCATAACAGATTTTTCTGCAAAGTTTCATTAACCTAGGGGCACTCAGTACATTTTTAGAGCCAATATAAGCTAAAAAAAAGTAATGTCCGGTTATATTGGCAAATATATATACCCCTATATATATATATACCCCTATGTGCGGCATTAAGCTGTGTAGCTGCTGTCGTCGATGTGTTTAAAGCATTATGGGGTAAGGGAGTAAGTTTAACTGTCAAACACAATATAATATAATATTTCCCTATCTCTACTGAATGCCTTAAATATTTTTGTTTTTTAATTTCAAGTATTTAAAACTTTTAAGGCATTTATTTTTGTACTCCCTAAGGTATGCATTACTTTTTTAATACTTACTTATCATGATTGTAGCCTAAAATTTCTTTAAAACTTTTACTGCGCGTATAACGTATTTTACTCTTCATTGTTGGATTTATTATTGTTTTTGTTTTAATAAAATTTTAAACTATTTTTGTTTAAACTCGTTTATTCTTTTTAAGCAGGTAAATATGCAGATTTAAATTTTTTTGTATAAAATCCTTGGCAACATCATGAAAAGCGAAATTGTAACAATTGCTTCAAAACAACAGAGATTTTGTTACAGAATTTGTTTTAGTTATAAAAATTATATTCTCAAGCATCTTTTTTTCTTTCTTAGCAATTATAAAATTTGCACAATTTTCTTTCTATTTTCCTTTGTATTGGTAGTTTTTAACTTTCACACCAGATTCTAATAAAATCGTATTAAAGACACACTTGAGCTTCCTTCTATTAAAGTTTTCTGACGTGTATTCAACAAGTTGGCTGATAGACAAGTATTGTCGCAAAAGTGCTAAACTTAGCAGTTGCGTATAATAAACTCCTTAGCAGTGTTATCATACGCATTATACTAATAGTTTAAGAGTTGTGTAGAAAACTTTTTAAAGTAATAAATAATTTTGCATTCATTCCCATAAGTTTTTCCTAGAATGAATTAAACTACTGTTAGAAAATCTAAATGTCAAATGAATAAACGCATCAGCGGAGAAATATTTGTTTTATATTCCAGCAGCATTCCATAGTCGTTTAAACCACTCAAATAATTTTATTATAGAAAATTTTGTTATAATGGAATTAGAAGTTTTTCTGCAGTATACATAAGCGTTTTTCATTTAATTTTTTTAAATTGTTAAAAAGCTGCAATATTTGTATTGCCTACTTTTAGGCGCTGCATAAAATAGGCAGACGGGCGGAGAAGCATCGAATAAAAATAATAAATAATAAAATAATAGGAGGAGACACCCTATAATTTTCAATTTTATGCTTTTCATAATTTTATTACTTGTTGCTATAGCGGCCATAGTAACACACAATCTGTATAAATTTTAATTGTCTACCTATTACTGTCCACAAAATAAATTCGAATACGTCAAAACCACGTCTTGTGTGGGGACACCCGATAATTTTAAATTTAATGTTTTATTACTTTGTATAGCGGGTTTTCAGTATCTGCCTATTACGGTTTAAAAGGTAAGTAATTTAAATTTTATATTTGTTGTTGTAGCGGACATAATATAAGATGCTCTATACATTTTAAATGTCTGCCTATTCCATAGATAAGGATATATTCCTCAAAAGCAAGTACCTATGGGGACACCCTTTAGTTTGTAATATAATTTTTTCTACTTGTGGCTATAGCGTACATATTTAAAGATAATCTGTATTAATTTAATTATCTGCTTGTTTCGGTACAAAAGATAAGCTCATATATGCCAACATCTTGTATGGGGTCACCGTATAATTTTTATACTTGTTCCTGTAGCAGCAGTCATCGTGATACAATTTAAAATATATACCCATAAACACTACAATTAGGTCTTATATGAGGCACCCTTTAATTATTAATTTCATGTTTTTGGTACTTGTTTAAGCGGGCATAATACTACACTTGGTTGTCCCATCTGGCAACTCTATTATTATTTATTAACATTTTAGTTTACCATTTTGTAATGAAAATTATTTCGAAAATGGTGATTTAATCCAAGAGTTCGTCAGTAATGAGGCTCATTTTTGGCTCAGTCTTCAAAATTGTCGCTTTAGAAGTAAGGAGAATCTAAGACACATTATCCAGGCACACTATAACTACAACAAAAAATCTTCTTTTGTGTCTTTTTTGAGCCAACCTTTTTCTTAGACCCCTTCTTATTTAAAAATAACACTGACGAGTTGGTTATTACCAACAGTAAGAGGAGTAGAGCCCCCACCTACCCATCAATTTTTGAAGAGGTACCTTAGTATCTTGATTCCAATATTTTTTCCAAGAGAAAGTGGAGAAAAAGCAGTGAAAGTACGCCGATTTTTTTTTACCGTTTTAAAGGTACTTCATACTTTAAGGCATCTTTTATTTTTGAAAGTGGGATATTTTAAACACGGTTGCGCAACAGATGGCGCTGTTTAAAAATAATGACAAAATATGAATTACTTACTGCCAAATAATTTGTGGAATTACATTGTTATTGAAATATTTTAAACAATTAAATTTGAAGAACTTTACAATAAATTTCAGAATTTCATCCAGGGATGGATACCTTTATATTAAGTAAATACATATACGTGAAGCACTATACAAGTAAGAGTTTTAATTATTTAATATTATGCTAATTACCCATAACGTTTTATAATAAAAATGCAATTTATTTGTTGGGGGAAAGAGCTAGTCCCTATACGTATTTCACTGGTTGCTCAGGCCAGATCATCAGGAAACCTTTTACCTAATTTTAGAGAAGCCAAAAATACTTTTTAAGTAATAAAATTCTACAAAACACAATGAGAATTATAAATGTTAATAGAATAATATTACAGAATATTAAAGCTTCAACAAAACACCAACAAACAAACCACGTTTTTAGTTTTCCTTACTGTCCTTCTACAATTGGATGGTTTTTTGCCATCACTAAATGCAGACGTAAGGTGTGATGAAAAGCATACACAAGTTAATTTTGCTCTCGCAAGAGAATCGAAAAAAAACAAGAGTTTTAAAATGTGCTTTTGAGTTACTTTCAAAGCAAAATCGAACATAATATTGTCAGGACGCGCCCAACGTGTGAGGGCACTGCTAGTTTAATAATAAAATGATGATAAGCATAAAAACATCACAAACAACTCTCAATTGGGCAAAAACTCCGGCTTGATAACTCCAAAACCCCTGAGATGTCAATATATTGGTCAAGCCCGTGTGCGCATTAAAAACTAATCTATCGAAAGAACAAAGGAATTGAAAATTAGAGTTTTAAATGTCATATAAACAGACTATAATATTCCTTCTTGTGAGAAGCTGTTTTTTGAAGCTGGGGCGACGATCACAGCATTACATTAACATGTCTTACGTTCTATATTGTGATCTCTCTTTTGATTAAAGGTATTTGGTTTTAACTACACTAATGTGTTGGTTAATTCAGTGGAGTACCCTAAAAACTCAACATTTTGTTGGTGGATACAAAAAAGCCGTGGAAACGGCTGCTGAAAAATCCTACTTCCTGTTCAAGGATTAGCTGGCACTATAACTACATGTTAGCCATTTTATTTGTTAAACAAGTAAAAAACATCCTGCTAGTTTTTTGTATCATAAATACCAGTTTTTGTTCAACTGTCATCAAGACAATAATGATACATTGACAACATATCACTCACTCACTCACTCAAAGCTAAAAATTTTAAATTAATAAAACACAACAGTACAATTAACTTGGTCATATCGTTGAGTTTCTTATGAAATGAATAATTGGTACGACCACCAACGTCCTTCACGCAGTAAGAAATTAAAAAAAATAAAATAAATGCTCGTAATTGAGTCAGCAGCAGTTGCAGTTAAAAATGTCATATGATATTAAAGTCAAGTATAATAGTTTTATTAAGCACAATGGGGTTGATTAAAGCATAAAAAATCATTTATATAATAGACTGCACAGTGGTGTGAATAAAAAAAGTGATAATAAATATAGAACTTATTTCACGCAACAAATTATGGTTCTCAGGCGACGATCTTGGCTTTTCGATTGTATTGTTAGGGCATCTTCCTTAAATAAATTTAACTTTAAAAATGAATATATGATTTTTTAATATTGCTTTTTTTTGGTTTAATGACTTACATATATATGTATATATATGTATATTTTTTTTAAATCCATTTAATATAATAAAACTGTAACAGGACCATGAAATATATTTTGCTGGTGCTGTTAGTAATCGAAATGGAATACAAAACAAACATCTTTGTCTGTCTGTCCATCTGTCTGTCTGTGCTTGCATCATGGATGAATTTTAATAAAATTATATGGGAGGTACCTTAGCACCTTGGTTCTTATATAGGATACTTTTATTTTGCAAAAATATCTCTTTTCCAAGAGAAAAAGTAGAGAAATTACGCCGATTTTATTGATTAAATCGAAATTGACACACCAAAAGGACAAGACACGTAAAATTATTTATGGCTAGTGGAATCTAAAGGCATACAACGTTTTATAAGATTGGTGCCTCGTCTCTGTAACTTAAGTGAGAATGAGCCAAAGTTGTTCATAAACTTTGTCAATCCTTTTTGTTACAAAGTTCATTATTAGCAGTAGTTTATCCTGGCAAAATAAGAAGACTTAGACGATAGATGGATAGAGAAAATGGTACTTTTAAATCATCGCGTAAGTCCCGTCCTATCGGGGACCGTAAATAACAGTTACCAAAAAATTAAAAAATTAAAATTAAAAACTCTTTATTTTAGAGTCAACGGAGATCAAAACTGTCATATATCAATAGATTTATATTGATGAGCCCTTTCAGACTATGGTGATCTTAAAAAATCGATCTAATCTCCAGTATCAAAAGTTGTTTTTCAACAAAAAATAATTGTTCGAATGAAACTCTTAAAAAGAGAGTTTTATTTTGCTGTCAGAAAATAAAACTTTTTTGAGGAATTTTTCTTTTTCCCGTCCGAAAATAAAACTCATTTTGTTTATTTTTTATTGAGGCGTTTTATTTTTCCGTCTAAAATAAAACTAATTTTTTTTAATTTCTTTTTTATTGCAGTCTCTTTTTTATTGGGTCCATCTAATATGAATAATATGTGTAGTATAGTATAGTGTGTGTAGATTTGAACGGAGGTTGCTCAATACCGATTTATAATGCTCTTTGCATGCTTCCCTGGGTTGCAGGATTAAACTGTTGCCTTTTTTTCCCAATTTATACAGTGGATCAATAAAGGTTAGGCACACCATGATTTTCAAGAGTGTTCTGTCAATAACTTTGCATCTGGTTCACTTAATAAAATAATTTTGATATCGTTATAAAGATTGATAGTTATATTGACCATTTATAACAAAAAATAATTTATATCTTATTATTTCTAATATACAACGCTTTAAAACTAAAAAAAGTTCAGGCACAAACTGCATTTAAACTGTTGTATAACGGTAAATTTCCACTTTTTTATTTCAATTCATGTTTATGCACATGTTAAATCCTCAGTAGACGAGAGTTTTAAATGTAAAAAAATATTCTTGGTATTTAATTCGCGACGAAAACAGGAAAATGAGCAATCGTTCAGAAATTTCCGTAGATGTCCGTAAAATTATTATAAATCTTCATGCACATGAAAAATCCTATCGCGAAATTGGTGTTATTGTACAGAGGCCCTATACCAGTGTAAGAAACATCATAAAACATTATGAAAAAACCAACAAATTAGAGCGTGAGAGGAAAAGAGGACGTCCAAAAAAATTTACATCTCGTCAGGAACGTAACATTGTTGCTGCAGTAGCTCAAAATCCTAAGATTTCAGCTGTAGAATTGTGTTAGCAAATGAAGAAAAGTTTTGGTGAAGACCTTAATCCACAAACAATAAGAAATACTTTGCACAGAGCTGGATATCATGGAAGAGTTCCCCGTCGCAAACCTTGTCTTTCACATATAAACAAGAAAAGGCGGTTAGAGTTTCCAAAACTCCACATTAATCAGCCTGAAGCCTTCTGGAACAGTGTGATATTTAGCGATGAATCGAAGTTTAACATTTTTGGTTCAGATGGTCCACAAAAAATTTGGCGAAAAGCAAACAAAGAGCTTTAAGAAAATAATATTATTAAGACTGTGAAGCACGGTGGTGGTACTGTTATGGTTTGGGGATGTATGGCGGCATCTGGAGTGGGAAATCTTGTCTTTATAGACGACAAAATGGACAAGCACTCTTATTTAAATATTTTAAAAGAAAACTTATCTCCAAATGTTGCGAAGCTGGGCTTAAATGGGAAATTCTTGTTCCAACAAGATAATGACCCAAAACATTCTTCATATCTTGTGCAGGAATGGCTTAAATACCACTGCAAACAGTTAAAAACCCCTCCGCAATCGCCAGACACGAATCCTATAGAGCAAATTTGGCACTTACTGGAGAAAAAAATACGGAAACATCACATTACATCCAAAGAATCACTTAAAGCGCCACTTTGCTTAGAATGGGAAAAAAATACTCCTGATGAAACATCTAACGTGGTAAGAAGTATGAGTAGACGTTTAGAAGCAATTATCCAAGCTAAAGGAGGTTCGACCAAATACTAGACATGCAAAAACCACGAATAAACCGAACATTTTCACATGTGTGCCTAAACTTTTTTTACATAGACTTACCTTATTTTTTAGTTTAAAAGCCATTGTATATTAGAAATAATAAGATATGAATAATTTTTCGTGTAAATGCATGAACAGCATGAAAATGATTTTATAAACTTATGCAGATGAAAAGTTAGTGGCGAAACACTTTTGAAAATCATGTTGTGCCTAAACTTTATTGATCCACTGTATATAAAAATATGGATAATGTATTTGTTTCTTCCCGGAACACAGAGGTTTATAAATCGACTAGCTGTGTCGTCGACACGTTGTGTGCGTCCTGACAAAAATTTTTTAATAACAATGCAAAAATACAAATTATATTCAATTAGCTATTTGGGAGAAAGTAACTAATATTTTGTCATAATTTTAAAACAGCGCCATCTGTTGTACAACTGTGTTTAAAGTATCCCGCTTCCAAAAATAAAAGATGCCTTAAAGTATGCACTACCTTTAAATCGATAAAAAAAATCGGCGCATTTTCCGTGGTTTTTCTCCACTTTTTCTTGGAAATAAGGTATTTTTGCGGTAGAAAAGTATCCTATATTCGAATCAGAATACTAAGGTATTTTGTTTAAATCCATCTAATACTTTTTACGTGATGCGAAAGTAAACAGAAAGACAGACAGGAAATGAGTTACTGTTTTATTATATCGCACTTGATCAAAAAGAGGGTATTAACTCAAAATTTTCAATAGAGGTAAAAAACTGTTTGTGATTACATTTTAAGATAATTTAAAAATCCAAACATACTATAGTAAATAAATTCCAGTTAATAGTTTATTTACAGAGTTGTTCTTTTAAATTTTTTACAATTATTTCCAAATAAAAATAATAACTTTTTGTTGATATAAAGGTACTCAAGACACTATCACGAAAATGGTCTCATATGCTGGTTTCGAGATGAAAAAGTAATCAGAATACGTTGAATTTTTTACAGTAGATGGATATTGAGGTTGTTGGTTGATTTCTAGCAAAAAGTGAAAATTTAAAAATTTTGAGTTAAAACCCTCTTGTTGATCAAGTGCGATATAATAAAACAGTAACTCATTTCCTGTCTGTCTTTCTGTTTACTTTCGCATCACGTAAAAAGTATTAGATGGATTTAAACAAAATACCTTAGTATTCTGATTCGAATATAGGATACTTTTCTACCGCAAAAATACCTTATTTCCAAGAAAAAGTGGAGAAAAACCACGGAAAATGCGCCGATTTTTTTTATCGATTTAAAGGTAGTGCATACTTTAAGGCATCTTTTATTTATTCGATCCACAGGGCAAGTTTACTCACAACAAGACTTTTGTCGAAGAAAAAAGAGTAGAGACACATTTTCGTTCTCACAAAAATCAGACTTGCTTCAAGAATACTTGACCTGTGGAAATTGTTGTCAAAAGATTTCATGCAAATAACGAAATTTTACTAAAAAAAAACTTTCCATAGCCTACTTTCAAGCATGAATTAAGGTATTAAGGTGATAAAATGACACATAAATTCGTATACATTTTATAAAGGGTGATCCATTTTGAGGTACTTTTTTCAATATCCTTTGTTTGACAGATCACGTGTGAGTCATGTCATGCTGTCATGTTATTTTTGTTTAATATTGTTTGGCATTTCATAATGGAAAGACTTACGCCTGAATTGTTTCGCTCCATGGGCTCTTGAAAAGTTGCCACGTTTTCGAGGCAAATTTTGTTTAGTGATGAGGCCCATTTCTGCCTCAAAGGTTTTGACTCAATGCTTATTAAAACAAACAAAATTGCCGCATTTGGGAAACAACCTGAAGAGATTCAAGAGCTGGCACATCATCCAGGTTTATGAGCCGATGGAATCATCGGTCCATATTTCTATAAAAATGATGCCGTTATCGTGCCATGATAACCGACTATTTGATGTCTTAAATTGAACCTCGTGATCTCGTTTCAGCAAGGTGGCGCCACTTCCCACACATCGCATCAATCAATGGATTTATTGAGAGAACATTTGTGCTCTCCACATAATTTCACGTTTTGGGCCGGTCGGTTGGCCACCAATCGTGTGATATCACACCGTTAGACTTTTTCCTGTGGGTATACGTAAAGTGTAAAGTTTATGCGGGCAAACCCGCTAAGATTCAGGCCTTGGAGGAGAACATAACGTGTTTCATTCGCCAGTTACTAGTGGAAATGATCGAACGAGTCATCGAAAATTGGACTCTCTGCGACGTAGCAACGGCCAATATTTGATAGACATAATCTTTAAAAAAATAAATGGCAAAGAATGTTTTTTCAAAAGATAATAAACATTCTTCATTATATTTGAATTTTGTGTGTTTTTTTCTTTACAAAAGTAGGAAACCTCGAAATAGATCACCCCTTGTTTGAGTTGATGAATCAAATGATGTAAATGATATGAAAATGCCACATTTTTATTAAATAGAAAAATAGAAATGATGGCAATGAAAACTTTCTGCGTAGATATTTTATAAGCGTCTGTGTTTTGCCGCGGGACTTTTCCATTTCTTTTTTGTCCGATTGTCTATGCTGGCTTTTATTTGTAGCAACAATCATAACATCCGTTAAAATTTCCCTCAATACAATTAAATGCCGCACCCTAAAAACACAAGTGTGTCTGTAATTTTTCCATCAATATTTTCGTGATGATGTTGCGTTATGACGGTAAAGGGTTCCTTTTTATTTTGTTGTTGTTGTTGAAGAGTTCAATAATTATAATCACTTAAGTTTTCAATTTCGTTTTATCTTTTTGTTTTGAATTTATTTTACTTTTCCTTTCATACATACAAACATATTCATACACCCAAACATGTTGAAATTAATTACTATGAACTTAATTGAAAAAGAAAATTATTTTTATAAGAAAAACTTGTTTTTTGTCTTCTATTATATCCTTTTTGAAGAAAGTTTCACTATCCTTGCAACTTCCGTTGGCAAAAGGGATCGTCGTTGTTATGATATTTGAAAACTTTTAATTTCTTTTTATTTTCCATGGATTTTTATTTGTTTGTAATTTCTTTTTTTTTCGTTTTTGGTCTGTTAACTTTCTAATTTTCCATTGACCGCATTTGCACAATTGTGTCAATTACAACAATTGTTTTTATATCCTTGATGTACATCTTAGTAATCTGAGTTAATATTTTCCCCCTCACAACATTAACATTTCTTTAAGCTGACAAAATCAAATTAAAAATGACAGTTGACATAAAACTTTTTCAGTTTTTTTCACAATAGCAAGTTTGAGGGATAAATTTTATTTAAAGATATAAAGCTTTTAAGCATTTGAAGTATATTTAAGAACTATAGGAACTATAACTTTAACTTAACCATCTTCTGAGAACTCCACTAAGCGGCATAAGCCACTGAAAATTTTAAAAGATGACGCAGTTTTGACTTAAAGCGGCCTTAATTAAAAAGTCTTTGCTAAAAATCAAGATTTATTTTTGAGGTAACTGGAAAATCATCTAAGGTCTGTTGTCTCGGATGAATGACGTCATCAATATGTTGAAAACTGGAATCAAATTAATCACAAAAGTCATTATTTTGTCATCTTTGTTATGATTGCAATGTCATCAATGTCATTGATGCCATATTATGTAAATTATTATTATTATTCTTACATTATATTTAACTTATATAAATATCACTTATATATCACCTAATAAGGGGTGATACATTTCGAGGTTTCCTACTTAAAAAAAAAAAAAACAGAAAATTAAAACTTACTGGAGAATGTTTATTATCATTTGAAAGAACGTTCTTTGGCATTTATTTTTTGAAGATTATGTCTATAAAATATTCGCCGTTGAGTCCAATTTTCGATGACTCGTTTGAGCATTTCGACTGGTAGCTGGCGAATGCCACGCGTGATGTTTTCCTCCAAGGCGTGAGTCGAAGTCAACTTTACATATCCCCACAGGAAAAAGTCTAACGGTGTGATATCACACGATTTGGTGGCCAATCGACCGCCCCAAAACGTCAAGTTATGTGCTCACCCAAATGTTCTCTCAATGAATCCATTGATTGTTGCGATGTGTGGGAAGTGGTGCCGTCTTGCTGAAACCAAATGTCGCCGAGATCACGAGCTTCAAATTCAGGCATCAAATAGTCGGTTATCATGGTACGATAACGGTCGCTATTGACGGTTACGTTCGCACTGGCATCAGTTTTAAAGAAATATGGATCGATGATTCCACCGGCCCACAAACCACACCAAACCGTTGTTTTTTCTGGATAAAGTGGCAGTTCTTGAATCTCTTCAGGATGCTCTTCGTCCCAATTTTGTTTGCTAACATACCCATTGAGTCAGAAATGGGCCTAATCGCTAAACAAAATTTGCCTCGAAAACGTCGGATCTTCTTCGAACTTTTCAAGAGCCCATAGAGCAAAGCGATTCAGGCGTAAGTCTTGTCTTTCCATTATGAAATGCCAACAATACTAAACAAAAATAACATGACAGCATAACACAACTCACATGTGATCTCTCCAAAAAGGCTATTGAAAAAAGTTTCTCTACTTGAATCACCCTATGTAACAAATTTTATAATTTTTTAAAACAAAATCGGAATAGTAGACATGTAAGTATATAAAAAGCACATGAGTAAATGTGAACATGACACCCTGTCTTCTTATTGATGACACATAGTCATCATAGGTTTCGTCAACGTATAAGAGTAGTGTGGATAAATAAGGGTTATATAGCCTAATTGGTTATCACGTTGGCAACTAAGCATGTTACTGACGTTCATTGTGAATTAACTTTATAAATTTTTTTTCTGATACATTACAGCATTACATACATTACAGCTAATAAATTAATATCTAACTAATAAATTAGTTTTATATTAAAATTTATTGCTAATAAACAGTATTGATATCAATAATATGAAAGGATAGATAATTATTAAACTGTTCAAACTATCGTTAGAACGGGATCATTTTAAAGAAAATCCATCATTCAGCATTTTTTAACAATGTTACTCTTTTCTAATGAATCGGCTAGATGCGAGTTGGCGTAGAAGTACCATAAAGAAGGTGTTTAAATCGACCAAGTTTTCCTATTGGTACCCATATATAGTCAAAAAGCAACAAAACGAGAACGTATGGTAAAAAAAAACACACATTTTCCTCTTTGGTTGTTCAAAAATTCATCTTGCTTTGAATTAAATAAAACTTTATTGTAACAATTTCCATTTGGGTAATTGTACATCTATCCTTTAAGAGTCTGTCTCTCTATTAACATATTGACACCTTCTTATTAATTTATTAAAACATTCGAATATAAAAAGAAACAACTAACAACATTTAACTACAATATATTCCAATAATAAAAATTCAACATTTAAAATCTATTCTGCTTTTGTTTGTTTGCGTTTGTTTGCGTTTACATCAGTCTGAAGGAGTTGTAAGTGGCACAAATGAATGTTTTTAATTTCCGCTGTAGACGTGAAAGAGTAAAAAATCGTTCTTTACTAACGAATAAAGAAAAAATTGAATGAAAAAAGAAAAAAAATATTTAGAGCCTTTTAATTTTTATGATAATTAACTATCCAGACTTAATAAGGAAGAGGCGTTAAATTCAAATTCAAAATGAAAAGGAAAACTACGAAGGAAGTGGCATCACAAAAATAAAGCAAAACACTTAAATTGAATTTCATTGTTACGTAGCCAACGAGTAAAAACGTAACCCTAGTATTGTGGCGATATCTGACGAACAGATCCATCTCATGAACCCTAATAGGTAGACTCTTGACATTTTCCCAGAAGGCCTATAACTATGGTATGATAGCAAATATGTAAGGGATTAAATTAATAAAAAAAAAACTAAAAAACTGGTTTTATTAATCTTATCTACCTTTGAATTTTTATTTTATTATAAATTAGTTGCATATCTTTAGGATGAAATATTAACAAGATATTAAAATCCTGAGTTGTGCGGAAGCCATGTTTTTTTTTACTTTATCGTATCTATTTCGTATCAATACGAAAATATGTGATATTTTCTACCGAAAAGCCATTAGAGAAATAGTCTTTCCTTTAGCTTATTACAAATTAGCCATTGATTATCCAACTTTTTGGATCGCCTGCAAAGCAAAATTAAAAAATAGGCTTTTATTGCAGGGATAAATGACCTTTTTGTTTTACTCGAATATTTGTTTGCCGAGTAATATCTTTAAAATTATTAATAAATCTTTAAATTTATTAATAAAAAATTCGTTTGAAAAAAACTGGAGAATAGGAAAGATGCGGCGAAAATTTTTTTCAAGAACTTCACAAAAAAAATTAATTTAATATGAAAATGAAAACATTTTTCTCGATATCTCTGAAACTACTTACCCCCGGGGGTTCCAAATGTCACTGCAGGAATATGGCAAATGCTTTGACGCGGTCCACTCGGGGAAAATAGGGGCACAAGACGCAAGGGTTCCTAGAGCCTAAATCTGGAAGAAAAGGTCTGTGTGTTAAAACATACGGGTTCTCTTCAAGGCCCGACCAGTGCCCAAAGGACTGGTACCACGGGAATCGGTGGCCCCACAGAGAGCCTATCCTCTCTGTGACCGGTTATTGGTGAGGTCCCCTTCGGGGGTACACGTGGTTTAAGATCGATTAAGTAGGTAAGGTACAAGGTCGATCAAGTGTGCTGTTGCACTCTCAACAGACGGAGTTTGGATAGTCTCCAAACCCCTAACCAAGAGGCTATAATATGGATCTAGGCTTGCCTTGGATAAGGCTTGCCATATTATATAAATTGCTACTCATTGTGACTGTATCACACACAAAAAGCGATTGGTGGCAATCGTAAAGTGTTGTTATACTACACAATGGGGGCGCTAGTCTACGCCTAAGTTTCACTCGGTGGTAAGATCACCGTGAGGTTAGGCCGAGTATGGCAGGTACTCACGTTAATCTTGTTCCACAAATCTCTGAAACTACTAAATATTACTTTACTTCGGAATTTTAAATATTTTACTTTTTATTATTTTTCTTTTTATTATTGTTTCTAACAGTCAATGCAGATAGACTGGTGCAGATCTATCAATCTAGGAGTGGTGGTTCGACTTAAATCATATGCATTTAATTAAGATTAATAAATAAAACATAAATAAAAAATTTATTAAGTAACATTTAATAAATAGCAAATAAATAAACAAGAACCACAGAAGTGGACCTTGTCTAGTAAATAAACTATAACTTAAGGCGTAAAACATTTCTAAAATTCAATAATGATTTTATAAAAAAACTTTCCTTAAGTTATTAGAATTAAAATCTTGAGATATAAACAATTAAAATCATATTTTTCATTAATAACGTTTCAATTAATATTTATTTTTGTTGTAATCAAAAGAAAAGCAAAGCATTTCCTTTCACCACCAAATATGAGTTGTAAACATGTTTACAAAAATATTTATTTTTTATATTTGAACAAAAAAAAAAAAAACACTTTTTGTAAATTTCTTTTCAACAGGAACATCTTAAAATGTTTAAACAAAAATAATAATCAAAATACAATTTAAGATAATATTTTTCATTTTCTTCATCTAAAATTTTCTAAACAATGACGTACATATGTCCATCATGTAATTCCTTTTGAAGAAATATTATAAAATAACTTAATAAAATACTTGTGTAAAGGGTGATTTTTTTATTTATTGGATGATTTTTCAGTCCCTTCGCAATTCGCCAAGAACTACAACCGAAAAGAAATTACTAATATGTAAATTTAATTATCGAAATTCATATTCGGTAGTTACCCGATTTCGCATAATTACCATGATACCATATTATAATTTCACAACCGTTTTATACTTCTAGATTCTCTTTCTCATTCATTCGCAAAGCAGCTCTGGATTCATAAAATAAACAAAGGTGTTTTTCTTTTCTTCTTTCAACAACTTTGCGTCTCACTCTCGCATGTTTAATTATTTGACACATCTCTCAATAACTTCCGTTCAGGAGATATTAATGACGCAACTAACAAAAGGCTATATAATTTTTAAAAAATATTAATCTTCATTTCGAAATTAAGAAAAATCAGGAGAGTCCTTTTAATCGTTTGGAAAAAGAAAAGGATAAAATCATGGCAAAAGGTTAGGCAGCCGCCACCCCTGGGAAAACAAGAAAAAAGGTAGAAATCAAAGATTAGCTAGCAAGGTTTTCCACCACTACTTCAAATACAAAGACAGAGGGCCTTGTTTCTAGGCAATGACAGATGGCATTTCATTTCCATTATCCTAGGACCCCCTACAGCAGACCAATAATCTACTTAGCTAGAACAACAATCGATTAACGAAACTAACAGAAGGCAAAAAAAAAAAACTTTGAATCTCACGGCAGAAACCTTGGCATACGATAAAAGGAAGACGCGAAAACAGCTGCGACAATCGTTCCATTACCCCCCTCCCAAGAGGGGTAATGGAAAAAACTAATAATACACCCAAACAATCTTTTGTACAGTCTGAATGTTCACCGAACAAGTTCTAGACTACGGATCATTCATATCCTCTAGAAACAATAGAGAAACTCTTACTAATTTTGTTCTACGAGACCACAAGGCAGGACACAAACAAAGTGTTCCGTAAGTTCTCATCGTGCAGCTCAAGGTACCTGCATATTTTGTCGTCAGTGGTTTATATTTAAACACTCTGTTTGGTTGCAACAAGCATTTTTACATAAAATCGCGACAGAATCTGCATATTTTTTAAATTAAACGCTTTAGAAATGCTCTTTTGATCTGGCCCAGGTTTTTTACCTAGCTGGTCGACTTGTTTGACAGCAAAACCAATCAGTATGTGTGGTTAGATCAGGAGAAAATGGCTGAATTACTAACGATGTTGTAACTTTGGAATCCAGATGAAAAGGATGTGACTCACATGAAATGATTTTTACATTAGCTACCATGATGAGAAAGAGGAAGAAACGAACGAACATCCTCTCTGCCTATGTCCTGCATTACAACACCGGCTTTATTAGTTCCTTCAGTATTTTGGGAGTCTGCCCACTTGTAAGGTTAAGGTGCTTGGTAGCTGTACCGAGAACCTGAATGGCTAGTTAGTGGTTAAAGAAGACTAGTCGTTAACAGTTCCCCTAATCCACGGTGGAGCAGCATACGCCAGGGATGCGTGGTCAAGAGGGTGCTTGGCCTTTAGTATGCGAACTTTGGATAGCAGTCGACGTCCAGTTTCAATGTAGACTTACCCATGCATAAGGAGCTCTGTGTGGGTGGACAACGTTTTCTGCAATAATGGCCAAGGAAGAATTCAGAAGGGATGAACTCTAAAGACTCTCCTATGGCGTTGAACCGGGATATTTCGATAGGCATGGGCAAGGAGCCTCGTTAGAGGTGGAGAGGTTAATCCCTTTAGGAGCTCCGGTTGCCACTGGCCACTGAGAATAAAAAAGAAACCTCGCAAGTGGGTCAGTCTATAAAGAGACTCCCGTGGCTATGGAGGTAAATGTGAATGAATTGGACGCACCTGGCCCTGTAGGTTTAGGTAAATCCTTTTCGGAACCTGGCACCTCAAAACGTTCCTTCAACGTCGAGTCGAAGTCTCTACAGCTCATGCCTAAAAGTAAGAGGCAGAGGCAAAAGAGGAGACGGGGAAAGGAAAGAGGCTGAGACGTGAATGTCCAGCACTGCTTAGCATAAGACTCAGGACCACTGGTATAAGCCTGTTAAATGTGGATGCCATGCGGGACCTGAGCCTTGAACAAATGCTAGCAATTACTAGTGACTGCGTGATGAGAAAGAAGGCCGACAGTTACCAGTCGACAGCCTGAAATCACTTAAGCCAAGACTAAGGCTGGTTGTAGCACGTGACTCAATGTAAGTAGGTTGCCGTAAATTACATTTCGGTTGCCTGTAATCATAGACGATGGAAGGGGGTCGAAAAGGGACCTATTATGGAAGTGGTGTGCTTCTATATTCCCCCTGCATTAATAATAATAATAAAATTTTGGGAGCCAGTGCAAAATTTTTTCGTTAAAATCAAGTAGGATTAATGGCTTTCTGAGGAGATATGATTGGTTATCTGATCCCCTCTTCGTTTAATACGTTCTCCTAATAAGCTAGGAGAAAGTTTTAGAGCAACAAGCCTTTTATTGTAGTCCTCTGCTTAAATCTTTTTAATCCTTCTCTCTTCTCTCTACACTATTCTTTCTTTCTCTCTCTGCGTTCGATTTTACACATTTCTCACAAATTGATCACAAATGGATCAATGATTGGGACTCAAGTGAGCTGTGGATATATAGCTGGCTGATAAACCTTACCTTCTCAAAGAATCACCCATTTGTAACCTTTCCTAACTAATTTCATTGCAAGCGCTGACATAATTTTAAAGAAAATTATGATGCGTAGTTTTTTCTCTGGAGATTTTCAAATCAAATAACAATAAAATTTTCTTTTTTTTTAATTTCAAAGAATTATTATAATTATTTTTTTTTTAATTCTGAATTGTTCTAACATTCATTTACTCAATAATTTGGATTTTTTTAGCTCATCCGTCCTTCCATCACCATCCTCCACCTGTCTACTTTTTGTGTATTTTTTTGAACAATTTCTTTTGTTTCCCTGTTTGTTTGAATTTCAATCAAACGCTTGTTAAGAATTGAGCAGAAACGTTTGCAATAACAACAGAAACTGCAATATTATAATAAATTAAACAGATTAAAATATTTTATTATTTTTATTTTTGGAAAAACATTAATTGTTTATTTTCCAAAATGTACATTTTTTATTTCTATCAAAATGATTGTGGCACCAGATTATGAACACATGTTCCAACCAAAAAATAAAAAAAAAATATATATGGTTTTGGAATTAATTTATAATTTATTATAGTATATAATTTTGTATAGATAATAATTATATTGATAGTTTTTGGGTTGCAAAATTTGTGATTTTCGTGATAGAAGCAAAACTACTTTCAGTTGCTCTTCCCAACAAATCACAACAAAATGGGCTCTACAACTAATGGATTTTTGGGCCTCGTAACTTTTGTTTACAATTGTCATAATCGGAACAAATTACAAGGAATTATTAGACAGCCAGCACCAGTTTATTCATCAATGAGTCATCATCATTCATCAATGATGTCGAAATGGCATATCTCAAATAAATGAAATTCTCTTTGAGCTTTAAAATCCTAATGGGCGTATAGATTTCATCAGGGGCAGTTCATGGCAACTTAAGATATCATCTGGCCCAGATGAAAATCGAAAGAGATGATACTTGCAGATTGTGCCTGCAATTAACAGCAAGCTCATCTAATGAGTGTGCTCATAAGCTCGTGAGTAAGTGGTCATACTCGAACATAAAGAAGCTTACTGAGCACATGCCTACTCATACCATATTATTAGTGAGCAACCTCTGTTCGTATCATCCCATGATTTGATAGAGTAAAACGAACTTTCTATACTAGTGAGCGCCGTGTTTATCCATATCTTGTTCGAAACACTCGTATGTTTTCTTTAGTAATTGCTTGCACTATTGGTTTTTTGTATTTCTTAAGAAATAAAGACCTTAAAATGAACGTAAATAATGTTGTGAAAAAATTCTGTGTTTTCGAACTGTGTTCGTATTTCACTCAAGGCATAAAACTGCTTGAACTCGCCAAAGTTCATTCTTATAATGCTCAACATTTACTAATACTTATTCGAACTTGCTTATGGAGCTCTGCAAGCTCAACGCATTTTGGCAGTATTTGCTGTTTATTATTGTGACTAATTGTTACTCGTGTGTAATGAACAGACATGAACATATGGAAGTCTTCATTCACTAGTCGACAATTGGAAAATAACGGAGGTACGAAGGATATTGAAAATAACTTAAGTGGTCATCGGTCAGTAAACGGCCAAAAAAACACTAAAGCCGTCAGCAAGGTTGGCATAGCGTTAGACATAATGACGAGTATAGAATCTTGCAAATTGCTAAGGATTGCAAACGCTAACGACAAACGAAAAATTACGGAGGTAGGAAGAAGATTTCAAATAGCTAAAGCGGTCTTCGGTAATATAATAACGCCGTCAGAAAGGTTATGTATAGCGTAGAACATATTGAGGAGTATTGTATCTTGAAAATTGTTGAGGTGAGAACGCGCCCGTTAAATTACGGAGGTACGAAGAAGATTAAAAAATAAAGTGGTTCTCGGCAATGTAATACCAGTCGACGGCAAAAAAAAACTAACGCCGTCAGAAAGGTTGGGCATAGCGTCTGACATACGGACGAGTATGGAGTCTTAAAAATTGCTGAGGTGAGAACACGACCGATAACAGGAAAACTACGGAAGTACGAAGAAGATTGAAAATAATTGAAGTGGTCTTCGTTAATGTAATAACGCCGTAAGAAAGGTTAGGGATAGCGGCGGACACGATGACAAGTAAGAAATCTTGAAAATTGCTGAGGTGCGAACGCGACCGACAATCGGAAAACTACGATGGTACGAAGAAGTTTCAAAATAATTAAAGTGGTCTTCGGCAATGTTATATCAGTCGACGGCAAAAAAACACTAACGCCGTCAGAAAGGTTAGGGATAGCGTCGGACATACGGACGAGTATGGAGTCTTAAAAATTGCTGAGCTGAGAACACGACCGATAACCGGAAAACTACGGAAGTACGAAAAAGATTTAAAATGACGAGTATGGAATCTTGAAAATTGCTGAGGAGGTACGAAGGAGATTGAGAGAACCTAAAGTGGTATTCGGTCATGTAATTGATAGCGGAAATGCCAGTCGACGACCAAAAAACACTAACGCCGCTAGGAAGGTTAAGGACAGCGCAGGACTTAATGCTGAGTTTGCAATCTGGAAAATAACTGAGGTATGAACGCGACTGAAAAGAACTGAAGTGGTCTGTCTACTGCACTATTATTGGTAATTTTATTATTATTTTTTTATTGTTTATAATTTTTCCCAAGCAAAAGTTAGTTTTAAAATTCTTCTTCATTCATTTTCTGCGTTTATAGTTTCATTCATGTTTTCAAACTTTTGTTTATTTTCAACTTTTATTCTTATGTCTTATATTTTGAAAAATTTATTAATTTGTTTTTGTTGCTTTATGAAAAAAAAACAGGTCATAATTTGATTAAAGTTTATATGCGAGTGGCCGGAAAACAATATGTTTTCATATGGCTTGATCAGCTGCTGGCTGAGGTTGAGATGAAACAAAAAAAAAAAAAAAAATGGCTGAATAAAAGGAAATAAAACAGAAACTAAAGGCGCATTGATTTTACATTTTTTTGGCTAATGATTTTTATGTGGAAATGCAAAAATTATATATAGATAAATATGTATGTAAATCTCAAGTGAAGTATCATTAATTTCATTCGAAAAGGATTTAAAAACATTTTCGTGGTAAAAAATATTTATAGAAAATTTAATATTTTAATGCCAAAGAACCAATCACACATATGGTTGTTTTATGACTAGAGAAAAAATATCGAAATGCGAAATTAAATTTATTAATAAAAATTTTAAAATACTCGTTCATGCAAATTTATTTCTTTAATTATTAAATCAACGAAAATGGCCAAACATATTTTGGCCAACAGACGAAAGAGTTCAAGAGCATAAAAATAATTGAAAATTACAGTTATTTTAAAGACGCAGAAGTTAGACTCCAGAATATTGCTTGCCATGAATGAGTGCCTCAAAATTTGAGTCAGTGTTGCTAACCCTAAATTAATTTACAATGCCGAGTGTCCCAAGCCAAATCTCACTTTGTTTCCATGATGGTTTTGGTGGCACAATTTAACAAATTCAGGTCAACTTTTGGACTGGAGCAGCTGAATGTTACGTCTTAGTTTATTTGGATCACTGAATTGAAATCTGCACTCCGGCTAGTTATATTGATTTTGGTTTTTGAGATATCACATATGAAACTTTCTTCATTTGTGATATCTCGAAATCCAAAACCAATTGAAGTGAACTAAACGCTATACTGATTTGAATTCATCTCCTCAAATATAGTTTTAACTTTAACTTCAAATTCAATTTTATAAACATCAAATTTATTTCTGTAAACATCAAATTAAATTTCAATTCATATTTATAGAAAATTCAATTTTTACAAAAAAAATTTATAAAAAATTTTTAATAAAAAAATTTGCAATATTTTTTTTACAAAACATTTTTTGTAAAATTAAAAAAATCAATATAATTTTACTAAATAATTTTGAATAACATTTAATATACAAATCTTCTATAAAATTTTTACAAAAAAAATTCTAAAAAATTTTTGAATTAAAAATTGCAATAATATCTGTACAAAAAATTTTTTTGTAAACAAAAATCAATAAAACTGTTTTTTTTTAATTTTATAGAAAATTTTTTGTGAAAATATTACAAATTTTTTTAGAAATTTTTTTATAAAAATTTTATAGTAATTTTTTGTATATTATTTGTATATTAATATTTTGTAATATTTATTTAAATGAAAGTTTCTTAGGTAAACCAAATAATACTTCTATCTCATCACACTCAGCCAAAAACTACATACATATGTAAAGGGTGTTTTTTATAGAGGTATAGAACTTTAGGTTGCAATAAAACAACGATGGATTATTCGATTGACATGTATTTTATTTATCCGAAAGATAATCTTGTGGCATTACATTTCAAATATGATTTCTGGCATATGACCACCACGGCTGGCGCGGATGTAGTCCAATCTGGACATCCAGTTTTCGATGACTTTTTCCAACATTTGTGGCGGTATATCGGCAATAACACGGAGAATGTTGTCTTCCAAATGGTCAAGCGTTTGTGGCTTATCCGCATAGACCAATGACTTTACATAGCCCCACAGAAAGTAGTCTAGCGGCGTTAAATCACAAGATCCTGGAGACCAATTCATAGGTCCAAAACGTGAAATTAGGCGGTCACCAAACGTGTCTTTCAATAAATCTATTGTGGCACGAGCTGTGTGACATGTTACGGCGTCTTGTTGAAACCACATCTCCCGGACATCATGGTTATTCAATGCAGGAATGAAAAAGTTAGTAATCATGGCTCTATACCGATCACCATTGACTGTAACGTTCTGGCCACCATCGTTTTTGAAAAAGTACGGACCAATGATTCCACCAGCCCATAAAGCGCACCAAACAGTGAGTTTTTCTGGATGTAACGGTGTTTCGACATACACCTGAGGAATACCTTCACTCCAAATCCGGCAGTTTTGTTTATTGACGTAGCCATTCAACCAGAAGTGCGCTTCATCCCTAAACAAAATTCGCTTATGAAAATCGGGAACAACGGTAATCTTGTTTTGGACACTATTTACAAGCGTTGTTCAGTCGTGAGTCTATTCATGATGAATTGCCAAACCAAACTGAGAATAAATCACTTGACAGCTGTTAAATCGGTCGCCATCTTGAAAAGTAATGCCAACTTAAAGTTCTGTACCTCTATAAAAAACACCCTTTACATACATATGTATATAGTAAAAAATAGCAAATAGTTTTTTGAATTTGCATTTAATTCAGATTTGTGGTGGCTTTATCTGTAAAATTGTTTCTTTTATTCTGTTTCACAACTGCAGTGCACATTTAAAAATCATTTAAAATCAATTTCAAAATATTTAAAAAATTATGTAAATATTTAAAAAAAATGTAATTATTCACAAAAATTTCCAACTAATTTTACAAAGTTAAAGACTTTGATATTTTCGATGTTTGAAATTATTTTTAAAAAGTGAAGTAACAATTTTAAATTAATTTAAAAAAAAGTGTAATACTTTATTTATATTTATTTTTTTTATTAAAAATTCGAAATATTATTAAAGACTGGCTGGCTGGCTGGCCTATACAATATTATTAGCCTACTGTAGCTTATCGTTTTACGCCACAGTTAAAAAAAGTTATCGAAGTGGATTACAAATGTAACAGGGTTATGGCCTTGTATATGGTTGAAAATCGCTACCAACCATTGTAAGTAAGCTACGACACTTACATGTAAGGAATAGGTTTGCTCATCGGACCATTATACATTATAATGGATCCAAAAAAGTAAAACGATCTTCTAGAGTTAAAGTACAAATTAAAAGGCAATTTAGAGCAAATTGCTCTGTACAAGCAAGCAAATGGTAGTTGGGTTTGGGCTGTGGTAACTGTCACAGGCCACTCACCGTCTGTTTATAAGGCTTAAAAGTAAAATTGAAAGGAAATAGTCGCGTGATGCTTAATGTTGAGAGTTTTAGGATAGGATATCAGTTTGTGTCCCAATTCATGTATTTTTACTATAGTGACTACTCACGTATGCACTACTAGTCCTGCATGAGCACAAAAAACGAAGCTCATACAACGCTCATTATAATATTTCATTGAATTCATGTCTGTTCATTGCACACGACTAACGATAAGTAGACACAATAGTAATCATCGAATACCAACAAGCTAAATGCGATGATCTTGCAAAGTTTCCTTGAGAAAGTTTACATTAACATGAGTAAATGTTGAACATACTAATAATGAAGTTGGGCGAGTGCAAGCAGTTTTAGGCTTTGAGTGAAATACGAAAACACTTCGAGTGTACAAACAAAAAATTCTGAATGGTCGTTTTTATTTTTCATAAAGACGTTTAATAAAAAAAAAAGAAAATAATATTCAAAAATTCAAATGCCTTTTAAAATGTAATTAAATAAACTTAAATATCATTTATAATAAAATGGATTTAAAATCTTTTAATTACATTTTTTTTAACAACATTACCTACTTTTATTTTAAGGTTTGTTTTCATTTCTTAAGAAGTACAAAAAACCAATAGTACAAGCAAAACGCACTAAGCCTTATCCAAAAGTTTAACACAACTACACACACAAAACACACTGAGTGTTTCGAACAAAAGATGAGTAAACACGGCGCTCACTGGCATAGAAAGTTCGTTTTACTTTATCAGATTATTATTGTATGGTATGAGTAGGCATGCATTCAGTAAGCTTGTTTGTGTTCGAGTATGACCACTTGCTCATGAGCTTATGAACACATCTATTAGATAAGCTTGCTCACGCAACCGTTCCTACACCATACATGGGCATACTGCATTTACTGCATTACTTAAATAATGCAGTAAAATTTTGGATTTTACGGTTTACTGGTTACTGCTATACATAATGCATTAAAAACATACTGCAGTATGCCCAAGTATGTCTAACACCCATCGAGCGGATAGGGTTTTGTATCCAAATACGAGGTCTGTTCAAAATAAAATTTGAGTTTTTAATTTTGATTTTTTTTTAAACTATTTATTTATTTATTCATAAATATCCATTTTTGCCCCTTCAAAATAATGGAAAGAAGCGCTGCTGTTAGCCAGCGCTTCTTTCAATCTTCGAAGCACTTTTGAAATGCGCTTTTCGGTTTGGCCATCAGTTTTGGGAATAGGAAAAAGTCGCAGGGAGCCAAACCTGGTGAATAAGGTGGTTGAGACATGATTAGGGTGGTGTTGTTTTTGGCCAAAAATCACGAACCAGCATTGATGTGTGATCTGGTGCATTATCGTGATGCAGAATCCATGATTTTTTTTCACAATTCCGTTCGCAATCAATATTGCTTCAAGCGAACGTTGCATAACTTCCTTGTAGTATTCCTTATTAACCGTACGACCTTTTGGGAAGAACTGAAGAACTTAACAGTGAATTCAAATTTGATCGAACTTGGAGTGCTCTTTTCGGTCTTGGCTAATCTGGTCGCTGCTATTGGGATGATTGGGCCTTGGTTTCGACGTCATAACCCTATATCCACGTTTCGTCACCAGTTGTGACCCTTTTGAGCCAACCTGAATCGTGGTTGACATCATTAAACAATACCTGAGCGATACTAATGCAAAGTTGCTTTTGCTCAAAATTTAGCAATTTTGGAACAAACTTCGCTGCCACACGTTTCATGCCCAAAACATTTGAGAATATTGCATGACATGAACCGATTGATATGCCGACATCCTTTGCAACTTTCCTAATAGTGAAAGGACGGTTCTCCAAAAAAAAAACTTTTCAATGTTTCTTCACTTATTGAAGTAGCTGCAACTCCAAGACGCTCATCGTCAACATCTTCAAAAAATTCAAAATTCACCTTTTCTTTTTAACAGACCTCGTATTCATTATATAATTATATATTATAAATTTGTTATCATTAAACAAAGTGTAAGGGTTTATTCAACAAATACACTTGGTCACCTTAAATACGTTAGCAATTTAAAAACACTTAGTAGATTACAAAAAACTCGGCAACATTGGATGAATCCTAACGATTATTTTTTTGAGAAAAAAGTCCCCACCAAATTTTCCTAAAAATGTTGCTTTGAAAAACTCTACAGGTCATGCCGTTTGACATATGAAAACGAAACTCAGTACATGCCTTTGGTATATGGAGAAGAGCTGTATAGTTTTTGACCATATTAGACAAGGAGAGGTAGTTCACTTGACACCTCAAACCGAAAATATTTATTTTTTCGATTCGAATATACCTTGAACTTTTATTCTTTATGTAATATATCCATAAAAATGTCTATTTCCATGAGGTAAAGTTAAGTGTACGTCACTCCAGATTTTTTATTATACATCTTCGTTTTCTTTTCTTTTTTTGATTGAAAAAGCTAAGGTAACGTTCAATACAAAAAATTAAAAATTGGTTAACGCAATTCAGTTTACAAATTTTAGGATACATTGAATGTTACAAAGAAAAGAATATTTATAATTTATAAAGTAACGTTCAATACACAAAATTAAAAATCAATATACATATAATACGGTTTTATTTCAGAATCCACTGAATATTACAAATCTATATATATAAAAATGAATGTTTGTCTGTATGTTTGTATGTCCGTATGTCCTTTATAGAATCGTAAACTATGCATCTGATCATGTTATGATCTTAAGCAAAGTTGTTGCCCATGAGCCGGCGAAGGTTCCTAAGTTGCTTCGATTAACTTCCGACAGGTGGCGCCACTGAAAATTACTCAAAATTAATTAAATCGTAAGCTGTGCATTTGATGATGGTATGATCTTTGGCAAAATTGTTGCGCATGAGCCGACGGAGGTTCCTAAGTTGGTGGGGTTAATTTTCAACAGGTGGCGCCACAGAAAATTTTTTCTTTTTTCTGAAAAAGTGCTGAAGGGAAAATTTTTGCGTTAGAGGTAGTCAAATAGAGCTAAAAATAGCGTGAAAAGAGTTAAGTTGGCATCGCTGAATACAGCACTAATGTTTGCTTAGGGCCAGCAACGCGGACCGGGTCAGCTAGTACTTAATAAAATATTTATTATACTTTCGGATATTTTAATTTCTTATTAATGAGTAATTAAAAATATAAAATAAAATGAACACTCAAAATGACAAACTTATTTTATTAAAACAACTACCCCTACACTATAATAAGCGTCAGAGGAAACAAATTTATGGTGAACTCTGCGGGACACATACATACATAGCTTACAACTTTACCATATCTCGCCTCCAATCAATTATTTCTGCAATCTTATCTTAATCCAGTACAGTCACAAAAAAAACTTTATTTAATCAACCTCTCTGTCATTTAAGTATGTAACAATAACAAATTTAAAAAATGTAAAAGTAAATTTTAATATTTTTTCAAAATTTATTAAAAAACCCCAACAAAATGCAAATCTTTCATATAATAATTTCATCAAAATATTTTCGTGTCATTGGAAACTGTTTGTAGATAAACGAACTGCCAAATCTTCTTCTATACACGCCCCTTTCTGTGGCACGGGAACTTTCAAAAGTAAAAACTACATCAAAATCTGTCAAAGATTTTTTTTGTTGTTTTTGTTTGTGAGTGACTACAATGTTTAAAATTATTGTTTATGCTGTCCCTCTTTCGCCACCAAAACTTAATTCGAATTTAGTATGAGAGCTGTGTGACGGAAAAATGCGTGGTTGACTAAAATTTTTAAATATTTTTTTTTTTAGAAATTTTTTAAATATTTTTTTTTTTAAATTCTTACGAAATTGTTATGTTTTGGTTTATGCAATCTTTATTACAAGAAAGCACAGACATTAATGAACAATAAATGTTTTAAATGTTGCATGAAAATATTCTCGGGGGGTTTATTACCGGTTTGTCTGTTTCATACAATTAACGCATAAATATTTTTTATTATAAATTAAACATATAAAAAGTAAAATTTACTAAAACTATAAAAATTAAGAATTGAAAAAACAAATATATTTTAAGAATTATGAGATAAACTCAATGCATTATTGGTACAAATCGAGTTTATATGTTAAATTATTTAGTTTAGTTTAGAAACAATTTAAAATCAGGGGGGTTACTGCGTAATTCGATTCGAAAACAAAATCATTCGAAATTGTATGACTTATACCTTGTGTTTCGAAAAGGTTTTCTTTCGCATCGAATTACGCAGAACCGTCCTGTACAAAACTGGAAATCTTAATGGCTATCACAGATTAAATTATTTTGCTACAACCAGTGATTATAATCACCAGTATTTCTACTATTCATAATCAGTAAATAAAATCATTTTTTATTTAGGCTGCCACTTTAATTATTTTTTTTTTTGGTATTTATCTTTTTCATAATGAAAACAGTTTAGTTTTGTTGTTGAATAAATTATTTACATTGCGACTTTTAAAATTTATTAAAAAAAGGTCAGTCATTAAAATATTTTGCACTAAAGTTCCAAAAACCTACGATATTTAGCAAATTCTTCAATATATGTAAATGTAAATGTTAACTTTTCAGTTATGAGTTTTTTATTCTAAAAAAATATTACATCTATGATACAAAATTTAATGATAAAATTTGTGGTGATTTAAATCATCATTGCTGAAAAACGTATGCATAATAGTGTGATTTATGCACTTGTACTTGTATATAAAAAATCATTCATATTTTTCTTAAGAAACAATACCCTATTACAATGATTCATGAAAATTTTATATAAAATAAATATTTGCCAATCTCCAGTTTATTACAACATATAGCTGAGATCAGACGACAATTCCGTACATCTCTAAAGGGTCTGCCAGTAAGATATTCCGAAATTTAACAGATGATGTATATTGTTTAAGCCGCATCTGCCGAATTGGCTGTTATTTATTCAGTCTGTTTTGGCCAATCACCATGGACGAATATAGCGTTTAACAGAACGAGAAACGTGGAAATGGTAAAATAGTTTTATCAAAAAAGTTGCAAACTGATCCTAATTTTCGTCGCTAACCCAGCTTTACCGATGGAGCCCACTTTTCAACAAACAAAATTGTTGAATACAGCTGCAAATCAATCCAGGTGAGATCCTATAGAGTTGTATTTCATTAAATTTCAAATCATCACATCAACGGTAAGCGGTATAGGTCGATTATTATCAACTTCTTTTGGCTTAATACTGAACGGCATGTAGTTTAAATAGGACAGAGCTACGCGCCAAACAGCATATAGCCTATTTACCATGATGGTGGAGCGTTTTGAGAGCATGCTAATCCCACGTGGAGGTGTTCTGAACCATCGAGAGCATGAGATTTGAAACCGCTAGACGTTGTCTTGTGATGTATTCTTAGGACCCATGTATGTCTATGTGAACAAGTCGCATCATTCACACCGTTTACATTAAAAAGCTTAAAACAGTTTTCGGCAAATATTGTTCAGCGCTTTTTGGACAGATTTGAAGCATAACCGACCTCATCTTGCGAAGAAAAACAGAACTGTTCTATCACGGGTTTGCAAGTGTGTAATCACTATGAAAAAATCTATGAATTGGGCAACAAAGTTCCATCCAACATAGATTCAGCCCCTTGCGTTTTTTTCTATCTGTTTCCTACTTTATAGAAATGGCGGGTTAGTAAGAGATTTGGGTAAAACAGAGAGGTCAGCATTGAAACAAATGCCTATTTTGAGGGCTTTGATATATGTAATTATTTGAAGGGAACGAGATAGACGGAAATAAGAAAAAGAAGCTGAACTAAATGTATAGAGATTAGTAGCCAAAATTAAAGCAGCACGTTAAGCGTTATGTAATCCAGCGCCTAGCTTTAACGCTGCAATGACAATAGTGTATAAAATTTCTTGCTGATAAAAATAAAAGGTGCCGCCAAGTTAAATGGGTAAATTGCATAATTTCACAACTTTTTCCCTATTTTCTCTTGGAAATGAGATATTGTTACAGGAAAAAATTATCCAATGTTAGAACCGAGATACTAAGGAACCTCCTCAGATTTTACGTGATGTGAACACGAAAATTCCAAAAATTGTTTTATATTCCATTTTGATTACTACTGCAGCAGCAAACAAATTTTCAAAAATATTTCATATACAGTAATGGTCCTATTACAGTGTTATTATATGTATAGACTAGGTGTTCCCGATACACCGTAGGCATCCTGAGAATATTTTACTCGATTTTGCTTTGAAAGTATTCGACACCAATTGTAAGACTCTAACTTTTATAGTGCTTCAGTTATGGTTTATGTATTTACTTCATATAAAGGTACCCATCCCTGGATAAAATTCTAAAAACTATTGTAAAGCTTTGTAAGAGGTGTTTAAAATATTTTAATAACAATCAAATTCCATAAAGTAACAATACAAATGAAATACAAATTTTATTCAATTGGCGCCATCTGTTGCGCAATTTTGTTTAAAATATCCCACTTTCAAAAATAAAAGGTGCACAACGGTGCTTAAAATATATAGTTTCAAACCGCAAACTTTCACTGCTTTTTCTCCACTTTCCCTCGGAATTGAGATATTTTTGCGAAAAAAAAGTATCCCATATTGGAATCAGGATGCTAGGGTACCTCCTCACAAAATTTTGTTAAACTCCATCCAGTGGTTTTTACATGATGCGAATGCAAAAGAAAAGCAGACAGACATACGGAAATTAGTTACTATTTTATTATATGCATAGATATAGATATATTGTCTAGTTGTTATAGCGGACATAGTAAGTAACATACTGTGTGTATATTTGAATAGTCTGCTTGTAACCTTCAAAATAAATTAGGACAAATACGTGAAAATCACGTCACTATAGGGATACCCTTTAATTTTTATTAATTTTATAATTTTTCTTGTTGTTGTAGCTGCAGTGGCACCCTGTAATGGATTAAAATATAATCTCATATTTGTCAAAATTAACCTACTATCAGGGCACCCTTTGTAAAAGCAATAGGGTTACCCTTTGGGTACGGGTGATTTTATTAAAATTTTTAATTTATAAAAATTAATGAAAAAAAAATCTTAAACGCCAAAAACAGTCGCTTTTATTTATATTTATAAATATTTCAATCAAGCATGTCACAGTTAGAAAATCTATATTTTGAAAATTTCCAGTGAAATCATTTAAGTGTTCGCGCACTTAAAGTAAAAATCTTAAATCTTAAAATGAAAATAAGAAATTGTGCAAATTTTTAATATTGAAATAAATATTGAAATATTTATTTATATTTTAATAGTAATTTCAAAATTTATGTGTTTTTTCAATTTTTTTTTAAATTGTTTTTCACCCAACATGAATTGAAATGCACTGGTCTCGCGTTTTTTAAAAGAATTTTTTAATTCCGAAATACACATTTACACACACGTGCACTCACACTTAAATATTTAGTGAACATTAATACTTTATTTTTATTATGTTCTTTAAAAATTTTCAAATCAAAATATGTATTTCGAAATGCGTATTAAAAATTTTGCATTCAGCTTTTGTTAGAAATGGAACAAAATTGTGCTAAATTCACTTTTCCACTTTTTGTTAACTTTTTTTTTTAAATTATTTTTTGTTGCTTCTGGTAAAAATTTTCCTTTTCGTTAAAAGTGTTTCAAACGCGTGCGAAATTAATTCCACAAAAAAACCAACAACAATAATTCGAACGACAACGAGAAAGCACACAAGTCAAAACCGTTTAGAAAATTTCACAAAATTTATTTAAAGCGAAAAACAAAATATTTCGGTTGAACACAAAATACTGTTGTGAAAGCCACACGTATAGCGGGCATACTGACTGAAATTAATTGTGGCTAACAAAATGGCTAAAGTAAAGAACAGGAACAGCAACAACAACAACAACAACAACAACCACAACAACACAACCAAAATTGTTTTCAAAACAAATAAAACTTTGAAATACAGATGCTTGTAGAAGAAGCATTAAAGAAGTCATAGAAAAAAAGGAATAGCAGACCAAAACAAAACCACCAATAAAAGTCGAAGGGAAAGAATAATATAATTTATTAAAAAAAATTAAAGAAAAACTACAAAACTTTTAAAAGGATTGTAAACTTAAAAAACTTTTTAAAGCTCAGTAAAAGTTTAATTAAGCTTTAAGGTACAATTTTCATTTAACAAAATAGATGCTGTGTAAGTTTTTCTATGTTTATCTGCTAAAAGCTTTCGAAAGTTCTATTAACTTTTTCCTCTTCTTAAACATTCTTTGCAACAATCTTCAATCACTTAATTTGTTTGTTCTTTTCTTTTTTTAATTAATTTAGATACAAATTAGAGAAAATTATTTATGTACGCCGTGCAGCGGAAAAGCTTATTATTTGTTTTATATTGGGTGTATGCATTAATTCCTATCGTTTTATAGTAGACTGCGTAAGTAGAGTAGATTTTTTATAACCACGTCACGTGAAAGTACTGTCACTAGGCTGCTTATCATTCGGCTGAAAAGTAAACAACACTTTATTAGCCAGTCGTAACTTTAACCTAACCATTGGCCTCTCTAACCGATCGTAAATATAGAATTAGTAACAACTCAATTTAACGCAACGTAACGCAAAAAAATAGTTGTTGCTGTCTAGTTTCTTTCTTTTTTTCCATGCACATTGAACGTTACGTAAGGCAAGCTGTCTTTTTTACATTTCGTTGTTTTTTTTTTAAATTTATATTTCGTTGTTAATTAAATCAATTAAATATCGAGATACACACATAGACCAATTTTCATGTGTTACGTTACGTTAAAGTTTAAACTAATTCAACCTTAACTTTAGCCGAATGTAGCGCTTGATCAAACGTTATAAAACGTAAAAATATTAAAAAGGAAAACAAAAACAGCGCAAAATATCTTAACCAACAGCAATATTCATCAGCTACGATTCATTTAGGTTTGGCTAACAAGGCCTGTATGAACCTCTGAAAATGGAGAGTTTCATACTAAGAAATTGAGGATTTAGAGGAAGTTTTACTTCATTATTATTTCTAGAAAGTGAGTGCTGCGTTTGGATTTATCAAAAAACAAGGAAATTGGGTGCTACACGAACTGAAGCCAATAGACTTGGTAAGACGTATTTTATCTGTCGAAAATATTGCTTCAACGACACAAAACAAAGTCGTTTCTCAATCGAATTGTTACTAGAGATGTGAATCTATTATAAGAATCTAGATCGTATCTATTACACTGTGCAATAGTAAAAAATACACGGACTTGACAGAATAGATCCGATTCTTCGGCCAAAGGGTAGTAAAATCCCATACTCAGTTTGGTGACCAAATTTCTCATACATTGTTAGCAAAAAAATTAAAAAGTTCCGGTAAGTTATGCTAAAAAAATCTTGAGTGCACTTCACTCAACTTTACCATACCCAAGGGAAACATATATTTTAATGGATATTATTACACAAAGAATATAAGCTCAAAGGATATTCGAATCGAAAAATTAATTACTTTCGGTTTGGGGTGTTTAGTAAACTACCCCTTGCCCCTACCCGATTATGCCCAAAATTTATACAGCTCTTCATCTCTATATACCAAAGGCACATACTGAATTTCATTTTGATATGTCAAACGGTATGACCTGTACAAACTCCACAAAATAATGGATTCAGGAGACCTCAAAACGTATAAGTCCATCGAAATCAGAACCTCGATTTTTTTCACTTCGTATGGTAAAGTAAAAAAGTAAAAAAAATATATATTTTTTAATTCTCTTATTAAAAAAGTGCAGGAATATATTATTTTTTTTTTTTTTGGTATAAAATATTAATAGAATCTTTTCAACGAATTCTCAGCTACATTATTGCCAAACAAAGTTAAGCGCTATCACCTAGCAGGATTGAGATATTAGACAAAAGCTGACGACATCTTTTTGGAATGATTTTCATAGTAGTAGAAACGAACATATACCGTCAAATCCGTTTACCATTCAAAAGGTTATTTTTTGTTCAACTGTGGCCTGATCCCAATAAAATTGATTCATTTGAAGAGAACACTGAACGAAAAACGGACAGAATATGCAACTAGGAGTTCATTATTTTTTATTGATTTTTTTTCGGAAAGCGAAGAAAGCTCGTAACTTCACAGCAAACAATTATTTGGTAAGCAGTAAAATAAAACTCAAGTCTTTCAAAAGTGGTTCTCATAAGGGCATTCGAGAATGCTATAATTGTAAGACATCCTCTGTCGCTTACGAGAATGGAGGTATATAAGCGAATAAGTTTTCTTTATAAAATTTAGTGAAACAAAGAGACCACTCGTGCTTACACGGATAAAGGTATGTAAGGGAGTAAGTTTTCATAAAGAATTTGGTGAAAGCAAAGAGACCTACCAAGTGGGACATCACAAACAAAAAAACATCTTTATCTTGACAAACTTTTATTTTTCATACAAACAAAAACGATGGGAATTTATTCATACACCCAATATATTCTTTTGATCTAAAAATTAATTTTAAACGAACCTAACTGACACAATGTCTTTTGGTGCACATTTATTCTAAAGGGTAAAACAAATTGTGTTTCCACATGACAATGGCAAATATTTTCCCAACATTAAAGGTTTGCATTACCGACATTATAAAACTTATATTCTTGGTAATATGACTAAATTGAGCATGGAGAGGGAGACTACGGAGGAGCGTGTTAGAACTTAGCAAGATTATGGCGCAAAATTAATCACACTATATCGTATATGTCAATCATTCTTGACGTTTAAGATCTAGACACCTGCAGTATACAAGCAGGCCAAATAAAGATTTCCATCATTCGCATCATTAGACAAACCGAATATTTTGAATATATAATTTTTACATCATTTTTTGTTATGCCCAGTTTTGTGTGCTGAACGTTTCTCTTATGTATATTTTAATGTGGACGCTCTAACTGATTTACCCTGTTTATATAAAATCATTTTAAACAAAAGAATTTTTATTAACAATTTTGAGTTTTACAGCTCATAAATTTGCAATAAATATTTTGGGATTTAAGTAAAATTTAAGAAGTGATTTTTTTATTACTCATTGACGGGTAAAATAAAAGAATACTATTGAAAAAAATATACGTATATATAATTGCAATAAGGCATATTGTATATAAATATGTAAAACGGACATAAACATGTAAGTTTGTAGAAATACTGCAAAATTATTTCTTCCTTATATTTTTTAACAAGGACTAAGCAAAAAAATCATCGACAACTTAAATGTGTAAAGGATAAACCTTGTACAGGAAGTCTAGTCTCGAACAGTCGGTATGTCACGGAGTCTCTGACGAATACTAATCGGGTATGTTCTGTAATCGAGTGATATTGAATCCGAATGAAATTTTAAATTGTCATAACTTTTAAATCTTACAACATTTTGATATTATTTATTATACATTTCCTTGATTGCTAATGTTTTAAAATAATAGGCGCAACTAAGTTATATTTTTCTTTAAAAATTTATTCGATTTCAATTTCACTTGGTTTCGGATTACAGAACATACCCGAATAATGGGTGATTCAAGTAGAGATACTTTTTTCAATAGCCTTTTTTTGACAGATCACGTGTGAGTCGTGTCATGCTGTCATGTTATTTTTGTTTAGTATTGTTTGGCATTTCATAATGGAAAGACTTACGCCTGAACAACGTTTACAAATCGTTCAACTTTATTACGAAAAATCACGTTCTGTGAGGAATGTGTTTCGTGCACTTCGCTCAACTTATGGTCAACATAATCGGCTACTGAGCGTACTAATCGCAACACCATCACCCATTTTAAGACCCAGCATTCATTATTGGATAATATTCGACCGAATAGACCACTTCCAGCACGCCATGAAGAAAATATAGCGCCGTAGCTAAGAGTGTACACGAAGACCGTGGAGAGTCGATGTGGCGCCGTTCGCAGCAACTCGGGCGTATATGACGACTTGCCGCATTTTACGTCGAGATCTTAGAGATTTCTTTAAAAATGACGCCGCACTGTGGTCAATATTTTGAGATAGCGGCCAAAACTCCTTTTGGTTTTTGTTCTCCGATTTTAAAGTTATTAGACTCATATGAAAGTAGACAGTAGTAAACCTCGGGAGCCAAAAAATTAGAACTCTATTTCAACTATTTCACTGAGAACAGGGTGGTCCAAAATGGGCTTTTTCAGAATTTAGTAAATTTATGATAATTTTAGTTAATTTTTAAAGTTTAAATGATCATAACTTTTTTGTTTTTCAAGATTTTTGGACGAAATAAATTTTGTGTTGTAACTTCACTTATTTCCTATTACTGGTAAAAAAAATTGAAGCTCTACTGTTTTCAGAACAATTTAAATATTTTTTTTAAAAAAGGTCAAATTTCTCGGAAATTTCCTACTTCATAGAGCACAACTCCTGTGAGTCAAGCTGAGTCAAAACACAAATTTACTATTTTGTAGTCCTAACTCTCCCCTACATTCCTATATATACATGTCCATGCATCGGGACTGCACTTTTTGAGCTACAGCAATTTTTCTGACACAAGGTAAGATATTCGGTACAAATGCACGTCATATTTTTTGAGAAGTTATTTGTATGTGAAAGTGGCTATTATGCATATATTTTGATGAAATTTTGTACAAGAGTTCTTATTGACCCAAAAAATAATTCTGTTGAAATTAGGAGAAGTTGGCCCATATTTGGACGTAGTCCAGATAGAAGGGTGTATCAAAATTTTGACAAAAATGACAAGAGAACTCTCAAATTATGTGGTATCTGGCAATTTATTTGGAAAAGGTAAAAAATGATTTTATTGCCATCTAATATTACCTAACTTAAATACCTGAAAATTGCAAATAAATTTAAAACCAATGGAAATAACTGGTAAAACCAAGTACCTGTTATATTATTGCCAGTACCTGTTAACTCTCAAATTATGTGGTATCTAGCAATTCATTTGGAAAAGGTAAAAAATGATTTTATTGCCATCTAATATTACACAACTTAAATACCTGAAAATTGCAAATAAATTTAAAACCAATGAATAATCCATTCTTCAAAATATGCGACAAACAAGAAATTAAAATTCATAACTTAAAAATAAAAAACTTTTTTAAATACTTTAAGAAAACGGTACAATCAATGTTCCAGAAACAAGAAATTGTTTTACTCACGCAACCAAGAATGGCTAACAAAATAAACTTATTTTTAAAAAGCCATCAGTAACTACTACGGAAACTGGAAAAGGTGGTCGACCAGCAAAGCCAATTGATAATTGTAGTGAAAGATCACGAAGACGCAAGCTTAAACATATCAATGAAGAAGTTTCTTGTAGCATCATAAAGGATTCATTTCTGCATCAAATTCAACCATCGAAAACTAATAATTTTTGCAAAAAAAACCGACTTCAAAACAGATAGAAGGGCGCCAATTCTAAACTAAAAATGTAAGAAGTAATCTGTAAGAATTAGATTTAAACCAAATAAAAGATGCGCCAAAATTAGAGGGAAAAAAATTAAGACTATTGCATGTCAAGCCTCTCCCTATTACTGTTCAAAAGTTAAGCTATTTTCACCAGTATCCGTCTTGTATGGGGACAACATTCAAGCCTCTGTCTATAACGGTTTCAAAGATAGGGGCACACAGATCTAATAACATCACCTATTCGGACACCCTTTAATTTACAATGTTAAATGTTAAATTTCAAAGGTCTGTGAACAACTATTCAAAAGTTTGGCGATTTACATCAAATTAAATGAGCTATTGGAGCACCCTTTAATTTAAAATTTTGAATATTTATACATTTTATTATAACGGTCATAGTAATGGACATTCTGTCAAATTTTCAAGGTTTTGTCTATAACGGTTCAAAAGATAGACCCAAATAGGTCAAATTATGTCACCTATGGGGACACCCTTTAAATTTTAACTTTATTTTTTTATTAATTTCTGCTGTTGGGAGCTATAGCTGCACGCAATTTTTTAAAATTTTAATTTGCTGCCATTTACGGTTCTTAATACACGTAAAAAACATGTATGTTGTATGGGGACACCCTTTAATTTTTAATATAATGAACTGTTTTTAAAATGGGACCAACCTGAAAGCATAACCTTTCAAATAAAGAAAAAAAATTTTAAAATCGTTTCAGAAATGGCTGAGTTTTGCGGTTACATAAACAAAAAAAAGCAACATTCAGACGAATAGATAACCTCCTTCTTTTTTGAAGTCGGTTAAAAAGAGTAAAATTGCTATCATTGAAAAAATACTGGAAGTAAGCCCCAGACGCACAAAAAGGATTTTAGAAAGTATGCGGACACCAACTGAAGAAAATAAATTTACTCCAGAAGAAGCATTTGCACTTACAATGATCGATGGAAAAGTTGCACAAGCTTTAACCGAAACAAAGTCTTCGTCAAGGTGCACCATATGCCAAAAAACATCAAGTCAATTGAGCCAACCGCCAACACAAGACTATAGTTTTAATTTGGAATGTCACCTCTTCATGCTAGAATTCGTTTTATGGAGCATATTCTTAAATTGGGATACAATTTGGAATTTGGCCCGTCAGGCGAAACAGTGAGAAACAACAAAGAAAATTTGGAAAAAAGAAAGCAAAAAAAAAAGATATTCAAGAAAAATACCGTGTGATTATAATTGACCAGCCAAATCAAGGAGAAGGAAATTGTAATGATGGAAACACAGCAAGGAGATTTTTTTCCGATCCAGAAACTGCAGCTTCTATAACTGGAGTAGATTATGATTTAATACGACGATTCCAAATCACATTAGAAGTTATAGCATGTAGCAAAAAGATAGATGCAAAAAAATTGGTCAGTATGCTAATGAGACAGCAACCCTTTATAACCAAAAATACTCTTGGAGACATATGGCAACCACAGTTCACAAAATTTTGTTCCATGGGGAACAAATAATTCAGCACAATATGCTTCCAATTGGAGATCTCTCAGAAGGGACAAAGACTACAGATTCTTTCGCGAGCACAATAAAATTTCCAGATATTGTACTAATGAAGATCTTATTAATATTTTGTTGTGCACATCAAACCCATATATGTCCAGTATTCGACAAAAATGGAAATCAACCTCATTAGAGTTAGCCGAAGAAGCAAAACAACTACTGCAAAATGAAAATCAAAGCTATTTGGAAGAAATTTTTACTAATATTGTTTAATTAATACTAGTTTAAAGATTATAATTTGTTTCTAATTTTAGTATAAAATTTTATTAATACATTTCAATAAAATATATGTGCACTTTAAATCAATAGTAAAAGTTTACTTAAAATTTTATCGATGTTGTGTTCTGTATATAATATATTCAAATGGTATTGATATTGTTGGGAATTTCAGTGTTATTTTTCAGTTTAATCCTCACAAGAATTAGCTTTCTTCCAAAAAAACCCACTTTTGGCCCCTGTGAATATTGAGACTAAATAAATGTCAGGGGCCAAATGTTTGCATTTTCTGACCAAAATTAAGTTTAGGAATAATAAATAAGTATTGGTTGTAAAATACGATTGAAGAAAATAAGAAATTATAAAAAAAAAAATACCTATTTAAAATGTCAAAATATTCAACTTTTACATGGAAACTCAACAAAAAATTAAAATGCATTTTTAACTCCACATTACTTACGTTCCTATCAGTCGATTTTTACGTTTGAACACGCAAATTGAAGCTTAAAGTCCCTCCTATTGAACAAAACAAATTGCGTAAAAAAATACCAATCCGGCCAAAAGTTATAGAGTTTTGACCGCTATCTCGCGAAATTGACCACTGTGCGCCGGTGCGAACGTAACCGTCAATGGCGACCGTTATCGTGCCATGATAACCGACTATTTGATGCCTGAAATTAAAGCTCGTGATCTCGGCAATATTTGGTTTCAGTAAGACGGCGCCACTTCCCACACATCGCTACAATCAATGGATTTATTGAGAGAACATTTCGGTGAGCACATAATTTCACGTTTGAGACCGGTCGATTGGCCACCAAGATCGTGTGATATTACACCGTTAGACTGTTTCCTGTGGAGATATGTAAAGCCTAAAGTTTATGTGGACAACCCCGCTTCGATTCAGGCCTTGGAGGAAAACATCACGGTTCCTTTAGTATCAATATTTAATATGAGTCTGGCAGTAGCCCTAAGCTTAATACTAACCAAGGCTTGGCATTACACCCAATGTACGCTACCGTCTCAGCCTCTTTGATTTTTACCTTTGCCAGATGAAACCTGAAGTTTCCATAACCTGTCACTAAACTAGTTTTCTAGTTTAAGATATCTTGATTATGTTAGGTTGCAGAGGTAGCCGGTTTTGTAACTCACTTGGGTGATTGCTTAGGTGGGCTAGTAGATAGTGTACTAGTCAATCAGTCCGGGGTTGTGGGTTCGATTCCCACCAAAGACTCTGGAATTTTTCTTTACAAGTTGGTAGGAAGACCAAGAAGGAGCTTGGATATAATCTGGGTGCCTAACTAACTGCTAACTGCGTTCGTACAGGTCAAGGACTCTCAAGTATTATCTGGCCAAGGTTAATTGCGGTAAGAAGATACTTGCAGACTGTGCTTGGAAAAAAGCTAACATAAAAAGGCTTTGGACTACGGCCAGATACATATTATATAGAGATGCTGTGGAGATCTAGCCTTAAGCAAATTGTAGCAGCTACCATAGACTCTGTTATGAGAAAGAATGTCGACATTTATGAGTCGACAATTATGAGTCGCCATCCGGATAAATGAGTTTATTCTATTAATATCGCAGCCAAATAAGTCTGCAATGTCATGCAGCCTCGGACAGCCAGAAAGCTTCGCCGTTTCCGTACAGAAGTTATTACATTAAAAATTCAATCCCCTAACGTGGACACCCATATGTCTTCGAGGGGTTCTCTGCAGGCTTGTAGTCTTTTTGCAATCATACTGAGACCACAGATTATATCCAGCCATCTTCCTTCTGGTCCAGGCTTTTTGAACAGCATTCGTACCGGTCTACATATGGTGGCATTTTCAACTTTTTTAGTTTTAAAGAATCCACCCATTGCATTTGGACTCACTAAGCCATTCTTAGCTCTGGTTATCTAAAATTTACAGCAGATCTCCTCTTTGCTATTTTGTCAGTTTCTTTCTTTCCAGCTGTACCTATGTGTCCTTTAACTCACATCAACATTACCCTCAGTTAGTTTAAGTTTTAAAACACATTTAAGGACCAGTTTAGATTAGAGTTCACGTTCGCTTGCTTCATGCGTTTCATTACCGACTTTCCAATTGGCGATCTAACAAATGCTGCAACATTCTTGTCTGAAGTTATGCTCTTTCAGAACAGTTTGATGTTTAGCTTATTCTCTCCAAGCGTCCCAATTTAATAAAAATATCGGTGGAAAATTCTGCGTTTCGAATAGGGTCATCTCTGAGAATTTTCTTCGTAAAGAAGCTAATGCTGTCAAATCGCACACTCATGAGCTGACAAGTTCGTTAACAGATGCATTTCGTAAAATAAATTGGTCGTTCGTCAAATGTTTTTATCCGTAAATTATTTGTACTGGGAAATGTGTGACATTTGGTGAAAATTTTAAAACACTGAGTGTTAACTTTTGTCTGGAATGATTTTTAGAAATGTATGGACGAGTTCATATCTTTGAACACTTTTTCAAGAATTTAATGTTCCGTACAAGGAACACTTGCAGTTCGCCCTATGTAATGACTTTACGTAATTCAAATCGGATGATCTTAAAGGCCAATTGGATGGATTATTTTGAGAAATAAACGTTCGAAAGGTGCTTTTCTTTAACAAGCCGAATTTTAGTCGCGAATTATAACTTGTGATACCATACTGTGGAAAAAAACGTTTGCAGTGGTTACCCAAACCTATTGGAGCCACAAATAAAAAGCTGATAGGGCTCCAATATTTGCGACAAAACATTTTTGGACTCAACAACAAATTTCGAAATGAATTGCAAGCCTCGTTCTGCAAGTGTCGTTCTGGCGTTCGGTAGTATATTAATGATGAAATAAATAGAAAAAGATTAGGCTCATCACAGAACATAAAATTGCAATAATACATTTTCGAACGAAACAACGAGTTTCGAAATGAATTGCAAGCGTTATTCTGGCGTGTTAGTCAATTAATGGTAAAATGCCAAATAAAACTAAGCACAAATAAAAATAGAGTTGCCAGATGTGAAAAAATCATATACTATTGCGAAAAAAAAAATTTTGAACTCAACAACGAATTTCGAAATGAGGGTGTTCTGGCGTTTGTCTAGTAATGATCAAATTCCATATAAAACTTAACAATAATAAAAATATAGTTGCCAGACAGTCGAAAAATTTGAAGACCCCTAAATCAATTAATGGTATTTATACTCTAAAATTTTTTATCAGAAAAAATTTATTTTATTGCCCAAAGGTTTACTTAGAAATATTTTGTTTTTTTGGAATTGATGTGTATGTGCGAAATTAATGGAAAAAAACGTAACGTCACGTAGTAGATTTGCTTAACTTTCTACAATATTGGGAAATTAAAAATTTTTGTTAATGCCTTCTTTACTTTAAAAATTAAAAAATAATTAAAACAACAACTTACTTTGGTCTCGATGTTAAATTTGGATCTGATGTTTTACGTTGACTACGATTACGTTTGTGTGATAAACGTTCCTTATAAGATTCCGAGCGATTAACTGAGACGGGAGCACTTTTATTTTGTTGATGTTGTTGATGTAAACTAACAAAGAAGAAATTAAATTAAAAATGAATTGTTTAATTTACAAATAAGGATATTCTAAAAAATAATCAACTTACCGCTCTCTACGTAAATTACCCTCATTTGCGTCCTGCGCATTTATGTCATTTAGGACACCTAAGGCACCTGTTCCAGCGGGTGATATTGCACCCGTGTTTTGCTGTGCTACGGCTGATAGGGCTCCAATATTTCCAGTTCCAGTAGCATCACTGCAGACAGCTGCTGAATTAGCACCTTGTGCCCCACCACCCAGGGCACCCATACTGGTATCGGCGCCATGAAATGAACTTTGTAAATCGCTACTATTTAAATGCGCAGAGGTATTGCCATTCGAGCGTATTGATAAATTAGTTGAGTCCGTCCTGCGGTCTGAGGGATGCCTTTGTATTGAAGTGGAATTTAAACGTTCTACAGAGAAGAGAGCAAACAAAAAAGAGAAATTAATTAAAAATTAAATAAAAATTACAAAATTGATGAAATAAACTTTTGCATTTAAGGTGTTTTGTTAAAAAAAATATTTTATTTTATCATAAAATAATTTAAGAAAAAAATTTCAAATTTTTTTCTCGTATAATAAAACTGTAACAGGACCAACATTTTGTGAGGAGGTACCTTAGTATCTCGGTTCAAATATAGGATACTTTCTTCCCGTAAGCTTGTGAACGTACGCTATTTCACAAATTTAATGGTACTGCAATCTTGGCAGTGCCTTTTATTTTTGTCAGCGATTACTTTTAAAGCAAAATCGAACAAAATGTTGTGGCCAGCACTGCTTGTATTTATAAAAAATTATGTTGCGTAAAGCAGCATTGCTGTTTATATCTTTAATATAAAACAAGTCTTCAATGGGTTCCAAAAGGAATGAAATATAACAGCTTGTTTTTTTTCATGCCAACCATAGTGGCCGCATAGTAAGGTTTAAATTTCAGCAATGTTCTGGTTTATGTTGACTTTCAGGACAACGGTCAATTGCAGGTCATACGCATAGACCTAAGACTTTAGAAAACCCCAGTACAAAATGTGTACCAGGGTAAAACTGCACGATCTTGGTGAATAATAAATATCATCGCCGAGAGCGATGACCACATTCTTTTGTTATGCAGAATGTCGATTATGGCAATCGTTGTGCGACAGGTTGCGCCGAGCTTGGCGAGCCATATGTCTTCCGAGTCCGTATAAATGAATTTAAGCCAATATAAATTGCTTATCAAATAGTATTTTGATAATTACCAACAACATTTTATAAAAAAATAAGTTTATTTTTTGGGGTTAGAAAATCGTTGCCCACATTCTAGAAAAGCTATAAAAAAATGTTAAGGGCACTAAAAATTTTAAAAACAGAATGAGAATTCTTATACATTAAATATTAATCATTTGGAATCTGTTCCGGATTTTGATAACTAAGTAATAAACAGATTTGATGCTTAAACGAAATGGCCGCTACAGACTGTCACCTTATACCTGTCTGAATTGAGAAACCCGATATAATCTAATCTTAAAGCCACTTCTGCTATATAATTTTAATAAAAAAAAATTTACTTTATTATTGACTACAAACACATTGGCGCTGGATCGGATATATCGCTGTCGGGAAGTGTTGCCAAGTCTTGGCAGGTATTCTATCACTGAATAGAATACTGCGGGGCTTCCAAACTGAACCACGATCTTCGAAATAAATTTGTACAATTTGCAAGCCGCTTTTTGCAGTTGGTCTATATATGAATAGATGACAAGCTAGCTGAGCACAAATGATAAGAGTTGCTAGATTTGGCAAAACGTGTAATTTTTGTCAAAAAATCGTTTCTTTAGAAAAACACATCTGACTGTAAGCGAAGTCAATGCGATGCAATTCCCAAAATAACTGATTCAGGCTTTTACCAACGGATCTTACTGCCTTTGCTTTCTTTGGGACGTTCTCATCTACTGTAATCTATTGCTTTGACTGTTGTATCATTTCAGACGTTGGAAAAGGGTTCTTTTATATCCTTGTGGATTTGCCTATTGCATTCTGGTTGTGGTGATGAATACCGAGAATAATAAACCATAAGGTTCGAAGGACCAAACATCTAAAATCAGCTGCTTTTGAGTAAAGCAGGTACAACTTTTTTCTTGTGTTCTGCAGCGTCCATCACTGTGAACTATTGGTCTTTGACATGTCGTAGAAGAAAGTCAATTACGCTCTTGAGAAAACCAAGCATTAATATTCTATAAATTAATCGTTTTAATGTAAAAATAGAAATTATTAAAGTATTAATTGCTTTAATTACATTGGTAACGTATGTTACAAGTGTACCGAAAAATGTTTGTCAGTATAAACGCCAGTTCTACCAGGTTCTTTTATATACCTAGTATTCCTTATATGATTATAAAAAGATATATTGACTTGCCCTCACACTTTCGCTTTCAGATTGTGGTGATGAGTACCGAGAATAATGAACCATAAGGTTCGAAGGACCAAACATTCAAATCCACATGATTTCAAAGCCTGTGAGGAAACTGGGGATATTGCTAGCTATATAGAGACAAAACAGATGTGAAACTTTCCTTATTATAGTTGGTCCATTGCGATATTTTTATTTAAAGCACGTCAACTGGTTTAGTAGTTGATCAAAATTTCCTTTTAAGCTTCGAAGGACCAAACATTCAAAAGCAGCTATTTTGAAATTGCGTAATTTTTACCCTTATGGTCTGTAGTGTTCAAAACATTTTGTGTAGTATCCAACAAGCCTGATTTTTCTAGCTATTTACCATATTGGGTCTCTCCTATGTCACATGAAAAGCTTAGTTACTCTCAATAGAAAATCCAACTTTAGTATTCGACCAAAATTAATCTTTCTAATGTAAAAAATTTAAATTCATTAAGGTTAAGATTGACCTTGCAAGATAAATAAAAAATAAATAAAAAAATTAATCTGTAAAATAGCCGCCTGGAATAGTTGCCTCTTTTAAAAACTTTTGGAATACTTTTACTTCCGTCTGCTAACACTGCTGGCTTTATTTGGTTAAAATTTTAATTAAAAAAAAAACAGGTATTTAAATGTCTTTTCAAAATAAGCTTACCAACATTTAATTGCTTATAGAACTCAGGTCCCCCATTGCCTTCAACTCCTGCCACTGCAGAGGCGGCTAAAGTTTTACGCTTCTTTGCATTTTTACAAGCCGCCTTGCGATTTCTATAGTTATTTGTGGTCTCATTTATCTTGGCCGCTACTCTCGAAGTAAGAGAAGGGGAAGATGTCTTGTGCTTTGGTTCAACAATAATAGACTGTTGCTTTTGGCATCCCGTTGCACAGTCAATCCCATCTTCATCACGTTCATCACATGAATAAAAAGCCTCATCTTCAAAATTACCACTACTTTTACTGCTATTCGAGCTATTGCGCTTAACTTTAGCCGGTCCAGAGTTAGAAATAGGGGGGGTGGTGTTGGTGCAGGATTTGAAAGATTTCTTACGTTCCTTGACAGGAGGTTTGTGAGCATCAATGTTTAGAGGACGATCAGAAAAAGGATTATTTATACTTTGTTTCTTAACCAAAACCACATTACGTTCTCCTTTACGATCATTATCTATGGGAGCATCGGCCACTCCGCCATCCTGCGAGTATTTTAAGGCTATCGGTACTGGCTTACAACTACCAGCCATTTGCATAACTGCCGAGGCAGCCTCCGGAATTGATTTGCCTCTTATTAAATTAAAGTCATCGGTATTTAGGAATTTCTTATTGTTCATTACAAACTTGACCAGTGCCTGTAGATTGAGATTCGAGTGGCCTCTATTTGGTTTTTTACTGTCCTTGTTACTCGTATCATTTTTTGTTTTCTTTTGCTGCTGTTGCTGCTGCAGCTGTTGTTTGTTCTTCTCTTCGGCTGCTGCCATTATTGAGCTGGCTGTAGGTATTTTGCGACTACTTCGAGATCGCTTAACGCTTTCACGTTTCTCTATATCACCGTTCATTTTGCTCTTGGAAGAACTTTTCTCTATGCGATTGTTACGAAATTTGCGATCGGTTAGGAAAATTTTCTCTTTACCTAAACGAGGTAAATTGTCAGGTGCTGTAGTTGTTGATATATCCGAATCATGTTGAGCTTCTTTATCACTGCTATCTGTGTCATCGCTATCATCACTATCATCTTCATCGGCCTCTTCTTCGTCATCATCATCATCATCATCATAAGCATTCAGCTCTTCTTTGTCATCATCATCGTCATCATTGTCATCATCTGCTAACGGTGAAACATTTATGTTGCAGCCATTTGCTGGAAATATTGTGGGCAATTGTAGTTTGTTTTTTAGTTCATCATCTTCATGGTCCTTCGAATTCAAGTTTTTGTAGAATTTCTTTTTCTGGATTTCAGCATTCTTCAAAGACTTAAGTGAAGTCTTCTTGTTATTACACTTGATCAGAGAATCACTGTGAGGTAAGACACTAAAATTCTCTGATTTCTCTTTCCTACTCTTTGACACTTTTCCGTTATCCAACTGTTTTATTTTTTCTTTATTCTTTTCTTTTATTTTGGTTTTCGGCGGTTTTAAGCTAACGGTAACATTTGGCGGTTTATCGGTTGAATTTGAAATATATTTTTCTTCCATTTCATCGGCTTCATCCAGAGAAGTAGATGGCTGACGTTTTAACAACGTATGAGGAGAATTGGATCGTTTGCTAGATGGACCCACAGTTAAGGATTTGCGACGAAAACTACCTTTTCGGAATTTATTAAATTTTGAGCATAATTCATTATTGTTGTTATTGCTGCTCTCTTGATTGAGCGATAAATTTAAATGGTCGGTAGCTGGTATATCATCTCCTTCATCGGTAGTGGTGGAACCACCTCCACTACTGCCCCTTAAACGGAACCACTTTCTGGATAAATCACTCATTTTGTTGTTGTTGCTGTTGTTGTTATAGTTTTAAGTATACAATATACTTAATTTGAAATAATTTATCAGCAAGAGAGTAGGTTTTTTTGTACTCTCTTTAATCAATTGCTCTTTGTCTTTTGTTTTTCTCTATCAACTCTGTTCATATTTTGTTAGGGAAAATTTTTGAAATTTGTAAGTTGTTGAAAGTTCGTGATTAAATTTCGTGCATTTCGTTGTAAATTCGTTAAGTTTTTATAAATTTCGTTAAGATTATTTAACATTTTCTTTTATTTATTTTTCTTTTTCTTTAAAGATTTATTATTGAAAAACTGACCCAAAATTTTGAGGTTGTTGCTTGTTTTCTATTTGAAATTTTAAAAAATACTAATTTCGAAAATGTTTCTTGTTGTTTTTAAAAATTTCAAAAGATACATTATATTTTTCAGACTACAATTTTTGTTGTTGTTGTTGTATATTTTGGTGCCGTAAAAATTTTAAAATAAATGTAAATATTTTTTAATGGCCTTTAAGAGCGCGGAAAACACAACACAACATCATTTTCTTACGAAATGACATTTTTCGTGAAAAAATAATTTTCTTTTTTTTATAAAATTATTTTTAAAGGTCAAGTTTATTTTACACATGCAAATTTCTTTAAAAAGTAATACATTTAAATAACATTTTTATTTTGTATGTATGTATTTTAAATGTTGAACGTTAAAAGAATTTTCGTTTACTGAAACGATAATAAATGAACAAATTTTTTTGTTGCCACAATTTCTCTGATTTTCGGAACTCTTTGTTTTAGCCTAAAGTACGTTTTTATCAACATTTAATAATTTATTTAAAACATTTGTTAATATTGCTTATTAAACCATTTACAAAACAAGTAAAAGTGCTATATTCACCACGGTGATTTTATTTATGCAGACATGTACAGCATTATCCATATTGTTGACTCTTTACTTAAATAAAGTCGTATGAGAAAAAATCATTATTCATGAGTTAAAGAAATAGAAGACAAATAAAAACAAATTCCGCTGGCTACAATTGTCGCCGTGGTGTCAGCTACTTAATGATATTGAAGGCGACAGCTACATCGTAAACTCTGACATTGTTGTAGAAATACTTATTTTGCTTTTATAAAATTAAATGTTTTTTTAAAAAATTCCTTCAAAACTTTTTGTTTGTATATGAATTTGTAATTTACAATTTTGTAACATTTTATTTTGCTGAATAAATTAGAAATAGCCTAAGTTGACGACAGCCACAACGGTGGTCGGCTAGCCATGTAGCTGTGCTGGCTTCAAAATAATTGTTTACTTATAAACGTGTGTATTTTATTTTTGACATTTTGTAGTCGGTATCCTGATGTTGTCTATGTGTTTAATGCATCTAGGTTTTAAAACAGAGATCTCATCTATTTTTAAAAATCAAACGCATTTAAAAAAATATGTCACTCTATATACATGCATACATATTTATAATATTAAATATATGTTATGTTACAGACATGATTTTCATTTTCAAAAAAATATTAAAATTTTTGTTTTAATTTTTCGAAAATTTTTTGGAAAATTTTTTAAAAAACATTTTTTTTAAAATATTTTTCTGTAAAACATCATTTTCTAAATGTTTTGTAAATTTTTTTGTAAATATTAAAAAAAAAAATTTATTTTTTTTTTTAAATTTTATTGAAATTTTTTTGTTAAATTTAGGACTTTTCTGCAATCTATATTGAGTTAGAATGGTCAGACTAAAGCAAAAAGAAGTCCTTACAAAAAAAATTTTCCTCATATTGACCCCCCATGTGCCTTTTAACTGCTCCTATTTACCAGTGGGTACCCTGTGGGTCCATTGGCTACATCTATGTGTATTGCTTTCTATTAAAGTCTCTAATACAAATCAAAGCAGAAAAACACCACCAATACCAATCTAAAAACAAACAAAAATTGCCCCTCGCAGGGGGTTATTCATCCCCCGAGATCTGTATGCACTCCGTGCGATCTACCTGTCGCAGTCTAATATTTATTTGACAAAAGAGGGCAAAACAGAATCATTAAAGCCGAAAAAATAAAAAAAAAACGTGAATAAATATAGGTGGGCGTGGTTTTTGGCCCACAGCCTTCAAAGGAATGATCCCATGTTGCTGAATTGCAATACCAATTTTCGAAACTATGCCTGACAGATTGGTGTGCTTAAATAAATAAATTTGTATTGTATCTCTTCTGGTGCCTTGGCAAATGACATTACAACACGAACACGGACAGACGGACATCGCTTAATCAAATTGTCTATGTATAAGAATCCGGATTATATATACTTTATGGGGTCGGAAATGAATATTGTAGAAATTACACAGGGAATGGCAAACTTAGATATACCCTTTCCACCTGTGGTGAAGGGTATAAAAATACAAAATAAAATGTCTTAAAAAGCGGCCCACTAGTAGTTTAACACAAGCCTGATTAAATTGTGTAATTTTACCAACGACACTGCTTAAGTGTACATCAGAGTTTTATTTTGATGGAGGGATCCTTATTGGCCTGAATGGTGGACTTTTTTTTCTTGATTTGTTTGTTTTTCTTTTTAAAGTCCAATAATAATAAAATTCTCCATTATTGGGTTTTTCGTGTATCAAGTAGTGAATATTATTTCCTTACACTCTTGGGCCGATTTTACTGCCTTTGTATTCTTTGGAGCGTATATACGCGGTTTTCGAAACCCTCAAAGGGAAACAGTGCTCCGTAGACAGCAATAATATTTATTTTACTCCCAATACTTATTAAAAGCTCTGAGAATATATTTTTCTTTGTCTTATCTAATTGATTTTTTGTTGTATGTTTCAGATAAGATTTGCATTATTACTTTTTCTTTTTTGCAATAAAACACAAAAATTATTCTAAATAAATATCTACTGTGTAAAAATGACTTCATAAAAAATAAAAATATATTTGGCTCGTTTACGACTAGACTGTCATAATTCGAATTCTTTGATTTTTTAATTATATTTTTTTTTTTTTTGTATTAAACATTTACTTTGTTTGTATGAATAAAAAATTAAATATCTTATTATTTTCTTTCTCAGTTCTCTTTGCTCATTGTCGCTTAGAAATATAGAAATTGGCCCAAGTTGGCTACAGTCACATCGGTAATCTTGGTGTCTTCATCGTCTTCATACACATGTGTGTATTGATATAGTCGGTAGCCTGCTGTGATCTATGTATTTGTTTAATACACAAAACTTTAAATACATGCAATTAGCGGCTACAAAGCTACACGACTACAAATGCCGTTGGTTACAATCGCCGCCGTGTAGTCATGTATCAATACAAATGTGTGTGAAGATAAATACGTATTTAACTAGCAGAGACAAAAACCATTTTTATTGAAAAAATTTAGCATGCGATAAAAAAGTTTTCCCATACATTTAGTATGTATTCTGCACAGATTTTCGGCCTTTTTTTTTTTAAAATATGGTTACTGTTTCCAAATCCTTCCATCTCAGGGAATCAAACCTTGTTGAATTGGAAGACAACAGATCATACTAACAAACTGTGTTCACACTTTTTTTCAAAAGTTTTTATTTTAACATTTTTATAACATTGAAAATGTGTGAACACACTTTGTTAGTATGATCTATTATCTTCCAATTCCATCAGGTTTGATTCCCCGAGATGGAATGATTTGAACACAGTGGCTATTTCCGTCAGAGAACTCATATGCTAGAAATTCACACTAAGTCACATTTTCAAAATGTTATAAAAATGTACACAAATACTTTTCAAAAAATGTGTGAACACAGTTTCTCTATTCCGCCAGGTTTGATTCCCCGAGATGGAAGAAGATGGAATTGACGTTTTTAAAGTCAACCGAAATTTATTTGCTCAGATCAAATAGAACATTGTCGCTTAGTCACATGAAAATTGGCCGCATCAGTGAATTGTGCAGCCATGTATTTAAAATGGCGTCAAAATAATCGTCTTCATATAAAAGTGTGAATTTTTATCTTGACAGGTTGTAGTCGGCAGCCTGCTGTAGTCTATGTGTTTACTTGATTAAGTTTTAACGAAAACTGAAAGATATTTCGTAAATCGGTCAAGGGCGAATCAGATTAATACACCAAGGGCTGATTAAATTTTCCAAATTTTCCTTCTTGGGTTTTAGGTACATAGCAACCAACACTTATTCTCTTAATCGCAGAAGTGAAAATAATTCTTGCAAAAAAAATAAGAGGGGTATCGAATATAAAATGCAAATATAATAAAAACTTAAAAATTAATTCAGGCTGAAATTAAAAAGCACTCTCTTGATGTTTCACTTAATGCAACTAAATTCGGGAACAATTTAGGTAAAGCCAGCCGTTGTTTGTAAGAAAAATAACAACAACAAAAATATAAATAATAGATAAACAATACACATACACATACATGTGGGAACACCCTTTTATTTCTTTATTATTTGTTATAGCAGACGTAGTAGTACACGCTACATACGTGACGGAAAAAGGCAACACTACTATATATACACCAAAAACATATCCTCTATTGGGTACACCCTTTAATTCAATTTATTCTACCTACTAAATCGGGCATAGCTATACCCAATTGCGATTGAAAAGAAACACCAAAACCACGTTTTCTATTTGCACACCCTTTTTTAATTATACTTTTTGTTGCTAAAAATGTATAGGCATCTGCCTAATTACTAGAGACGCCGTGATGAGAAAGAAGACCAACAGTTACCAGTGGACAGTCTGAAATCATTGAAATCAAGATTAAAGGCTGGTTGTAGCACGTGACAAATGAAAGTAAGGTTGCCGTGAATTACAAGTCGGTTGCCTATAATTATTGGGGACGAAAGGGAATCGAAAAGGGATCCATTCCCCCTCAATTAATATACATCCGCCTAATGTGGTTTATCAGATAAGTTCTCTTGAGCCAAAATTATTCCTGCTATAAGGAAGGACATCCTTTAAGTTTTCTTTTTAAAAGCAACGCACACTCTATGTAAATTTCAAGAGTTTGCCTGTAACGGTTTAAAAGATAAATTTCTCATACGTCAAAATTATCTCTTTCAGGTGCTAGCCCCGGTAGGCTAGTAGGTACTACACAAGTCTATCAGGCTGGGGGTTATGGATTTGATTCCCACCAAAGACTCTGGTTGTTTTTCTTTGTTTTACTACAACGGTCATTACTAGGACTTTGTTACTTTGCAATTGTAGTATATTATTTAAAAAATAAATAATATAAAAATCTTTTGTATGGGGCACCCTTTATTTTTTAATTTTTAACTTTTTCTATTATCTTTTGTTATAGCGGCCAAAAGTAATATACATCTTATGTGTAACTGTTTAAGAAATTATGATTCAAAATATTTCGGATAAACATCAGAGCGATTCTAATAGTTACGTTTTACCCCCTCCCCCTTGAGATACGGAACCCCCTATGTATACTTTAAAAGCACTTTGCTAAGAACAATATTTTGAGTTATAACGTTCTTTTTGCAAATCAGCCATATGCACAATTATTCAAACCCACAACAATTTGTTGCTTTTAATCAGGTGGAACTTAAAACAGAGAAATAAAAACGAAAATGAATATTTGACTGGGTGTATGAAGTACCTTTCGTTTCTGGCACATGATGTCATCGTACTAATTTGTTCTCAAATGTTTTTAAATATTCTTACATGTCAATTATTTTTTTTTTTTTTTTTTTTTTTTTTTGTTGTTATCATTTTAATAAACAAAAATCACACTTATTTTTGAAAACACATACAAAGAATTAGGGCCAAATTCATAAAAAATATTTTTGTTTTATAAAAGGTTTATGAAACGAAATTTCATACAAAATTTGTTTAATAAACGTTTTATAAACCAAAAATATTTTTTATGAATATGGCCCTTAGTGTACAGTAAAGGCTATAAAAAAGGGGCGATTGTAGAAGATGTTAAAAAGTCGGCACGCCTAGTTTTAACTAAAAAATAATTCGAATTGTGTTCATGTTTCACTCAAAGCCTAAAACTGCTTCAATTCGCTCAAGTTCATAGTTATTATGTTCAACATTTGCTCATACTTATACAAACTTGCTTATAAAAGCTGTACAAGCTCATCGCATTTAGCTGGCTGGTCTTCGCTGTTTGCTATTGTCCACTCATCGTTACTCGTGTGCAATGAACAGACATGAAAATTCAATGAAATAGTTTAATGAGCGTCTTATGAGCTTCGTATTTTGTGCTCATGCAGTGCTTTAGTGCTGACAATGAAGGTGCCGGTTTAGACGTCACAAACAATCTACGAGCAAAGCGGTCTTTCGATGAAAAATATTAGGAAATTATTAATCTAAAAATAAATATGGTGAAATTGAAAAAAAATCGACAAAATAGTTGTAATAAAAACATCTACTCAAAAACTACGAAATACAAAATGATAGTGAATTAATATTAAAAATCTCTTTTAAATTAACTGCATACAAAATTTTATTATGCTCTAATTAAGTTCTCTGCGAAATACAAAATAAAAATTATTAATATTTTGATTTTGATTTTCTAAGTTATTTTGTTCAAATTTAAATGTTAAACGAAATGCTAAAAAACAACATTGCAATTTGTAGTTTGTTTAACACATATGACACATTTAATTAATTAAGCATTTTACAAAATTAAAATTATACATTATAATCTACTGAAGGCCTTAAGCGAAAACACTAATAATTAACAGCTCTCTTGAGGTAAATATTTTTTTTCATTAATGATTCATGGGAAAAAGTAAAAGTAATATTATTCTAATTGACAAATAAAATGGTTCAAAAATGTCAGTTAATAAGGTACATGATAGGCATAAGTAATATAAATAAATTAAAGCCTATTTTAAGGGTCATTTAATAAATTTAATACAAGTTTGTACGATTATGGACTGGAGCAAATGAAAAATATTTCTTATAATTCAAATCTGCTCTCTGCTTTACAAAAATGGTACTGGTTTCCGAGATATGCCACCATACCCAAAATGCATCGTCTTCCCTAGCAGAATTAAAAATATTGTTCAAATTCGTCTCTTTTTAAAATCCTACAACCCTTTTTCTACTCTTTCGCAGACGACAGTAGTATTTGTCAATCGTGTTCGTATATCATTAGGTTGAGCCATTTAGCGATTGGAGCCAAGAGACAAAGTAGGAATCTTACGCTCAATTACGATCTCTTAACTTACAATGGGATTTCCGATTGTTTCAGTAAATCAAAAATAAATTTCTAAGCACTTGTTTTGGAAAATAATTTTTATTTATAATTTCAAATGGACAAACAAAACCAAACAAACTACCAGTTTTGGTCCGATCAGACCAAAGTGGCTTAAGTTTGTTATATTCTCTCTTAAGTTAAAAGAATATTTTTTATTACAAATAATGTATTTAATTTCAAAGAAAAATTTAGTAAATTTCATCTTTATATTATATTCGTCTTCTGTAGCTAAGGATAATATAATTCTAAAATAATCAAACAAAATAAATTAAAGTATATTTTAAGGGGCCCTTTATAAATATAATTGAAATTGATGCGGCTATGGACTGAAAAAACGAAAAGTTGTGTCTTGAAATTCAAAACTGCTCTCTGTTTTGCAAAATTGGTTGTAGTTTTCGAGATATAACGCGTGAGCCATTTCGAGGTTCCATACTTTTTTTATAGAAAAAAAAAAACACAGAAAATTCAAATTTAATGGAGAATGTTTATTATCATTTGAAAGAACATTCTTTGGCATTTATTTTTTGAAGATTATGTCTACCAAATGCTGGCCGTTGCTACGTCGCAGATGGTCCATCCGTTGAGTCCAATTTTCGATGACTCGTTCGAGCATTTCGACTAATAACTGGCGAATGACACGCGTTATGTTTTCCTCCAAGGCCTGAATCGAAGCGGGTTTGTCCGCATAAACTTTAGACTTTACATAACCCCACAGGAAAAAGTCTAACGGTGTGATATCACAAGATTTTGGTGGCCAATCGACCTGCCCAAAACGTGATATTATGTTCTCCCAATAAATCCATTGATTGATACGATGTGTGGGAAGTGGCGCCGCCTTGCTGAAACCAAATGTCGCCAAGATCACGAGCTTCAATTTCAGGCATCAAATAGTCGGTTATCATGGCACAATAACCGTCACCATTGACGGTTACGTTCGCACCGGAATCATTTTTAAAGAAATCTGGACTGATGATTCCACCGGCCCACAAACCACACCAAACCGTTGCTTTTTTCTGGATGAAGTGGCAGCTTTTGAATCTCTTCAGGTTGCTCTTCGTCCCAAATGCGGCAATTTTGTTTGTTTACATACCCATTGAGCCAGAAATGGGCCTCATCGCTAAAGAAAATTTACCTCAAAAACGTTGAAACTTCTTGGAACTTTCAAGAGCCCAAAAAGCGAAGCGATGTCGCTTGGGAAGGTCGAGCGGCTGTAGTTGTCGCACAAGCTGTATTTTGTATGCTTTTAATTTAAGATCTCGACGTAAAATGCCTCACGGTCTTCGTGTACAATCTCAGCTACGGCCGCTATATTTTCTTTATAGCGTGCTGGACCGGGTTCTCCAATAATGATTGCTGGGTCTCAAAATGGGTGATGGTGTTGCGAATAGTACGCTCAGTAGGCCGATTAAGTAGAGCGAAGTGCACGATACACATTCCTCACAGAACGTGATTTTTTGTAATAAAGTTGAACGATTTGTAAACGTTGTTCAGGCGTAAGTCTTCCCATTATGAAATGCCAAACAATACTAAACAAAAATAACATGACAGCATGACACGACTCACACGACTCACACGTGATCTGTCAAAAAAAGGCTATTGAAAAAAGTGTCTCTACTTGAATCACCCATTACTATCATACCGAAAATAAATGAAGTTGCAAAGATTGTTCACGAAATTACGGTTACGTAAATATTAGATTGGAATCGATTTTAATGTCCGTAAGACTCAATTCTGTATGCTTACGCATAGACGCTCTTAATACCCCTGGCATGAAAATCCAATACGTTATCCTTCGTACTAAATACTTCTCTCAGTCTCAAAAGAAGCTTTTATTTATGTACTTCAGTTGTTTTTTTCAAACGATTTAAAAGATAATTCTTCATACCATCTTATGGGATGGAATAGAGTATGTACTAGATCATCAACTCAATGTGGGTTGCGCTTTGTTGTGTTATCGTTTCTAAAAAATGAAATGCGCTGCAATAAGTCCAGAAAACATGTTCCCGATACCCGAAAGTCTTAGCCTTCAGACTGCTTTTCCTTCAGACCCCATCCATTTGTGGTCGATTGGCCAGTAAATCGAACTGTGCATGGAATAAACTCCACATTTCGATTTTTTTTTTGCTTTTTTTTTTTCAATAATCAAAATCAGTGCCGTCTCTGACTAAGCTACATAAGCAACACTGCAAACAACATTTTGAAAGACAACGTTGACGCTTCTCTTTTAATAAAGGGGTAGATTGTAACTTGTCAACATATAAGTTATAGATGGAATGCTCTAAGCAGAGATATAACATTTTTTTGGTTTTATTTTTTGTTAAAAAAAACTTTTTGTTGTTTCTATTCAATTACTAACTGTTGCCTATATCAAGGCTTAAAACTATCTTCTTTCTTTTACCACGGACCACGACCGCTTATTTTCATCCAAAAACTCTTTTACTTTTTATTTCACTTGCATTATTAATTACTACAATTTTGAACTAACTACCAGCCACCATCACCAATACAAATACTGTTCATACACATTTAATTTAATTAATAAATTTTTAAAAGTCTATGATAAGGAGATGTGATAAATAAACTGAAAAAAAAATTTCCACTTGATTGCATACTTCGCGGCGTACCCTTCATTTTGGCTTCATAAAAATATTTATACTGACAAGTGCACCTCAATTATCTTGAGCATATTTCAGACGTTGTTAACTCTTTACCAACTTAAATTGTTTTTTTTACTGCTTTATAGTTGTACGAATACGTGTGTGGGACGGACGAGGGTGTGCAAAAAGCAAGATGGCATCAGTTACACAAATTGACTTAAATGCAAGCAGATACTTTAAATTGTTTACAAATGGATGCATAAATACTAAATGCCATGTCTATGATACTGCCTTTAATATATGAACATACACTACTGAAAATACCTGCGCATTCTGAAATTAAATGAAATAAAAATATTGAAAACTTCAAAAGCTAGATTGTCCTTTCAAAAATTTGGTAAAAAATCCTTAAGGCACCTTTAAGGATTTTTAGCAAATTCTTTTCCTTAGGGTATTTTTTAAATGATTTTTTTTTAGATTTATTCTTTTTAAATGCACCTTTTATAAAGTTGTTTTTTTTTTCGTAAATATATTTTCGTTAAAATTCTCTGTTCTGTCAAAAAGTGCCCTTTTTTAGTTGTTTATTTTAGTGCTATACGGTTATACCGGCGAAAGAGGGCACTGTCATATGTACTATTATGAATGAAATTAATACATATCAGAAAAACCTATGTTTCCACGGCTGGGTATCGAACTCGTGACCACCATATGCTTTAGTTTTCAACGTGCTAACTACATGAGCAAGAGACCAGTTGTTTAAAAGCATTTGTTCTTAAATGCTCCCTGAACAAGAGGCATTTTAAAAATAAAAAAACTGATAAAGAGTATTTTTCCGTTCTGACTGTTAAAACATTTTTTCTTAATAGTACTTTTTTAAAGATACTGAGCATATTTTCCTAAGGTACGTTTTTAAGCTTTTAGATTATTTTTTTTTAACCGGATTTAAGAAAGATACTCTTTTAAAAGGGATACTTTTGCCAATTAATCTAAAAGGTATTGTTAAGTACTTTTTTAAATAATCTTTTTAAAAAGGTAAATCTTCAGTGGGATTTTAATGGTGCTATTTTGAAAATTACATTTTTAGATAGTTTTAAAAGATTTTTTACATACATTTTTAGTACATTTCGTAAAAAGGTACTTTTGTTGAAATAAACTTTTAAACTTCTTGGTTATGATTTTTTTAAATTTGCTATTTTAAAAATCCCCTTTTCAAAAAGAGTTTTTCAATTATTATTTTTCAAAAATACATTTAATTGAAAGGTATTTTTTACAAATATGAATTTTAAAAGGCCTAGTTTAAAAAGTACTTTTTGAAAAAATAGGAATATGAATTTTCAAAAAGTTTTTTTTTTGTTTTTGGCAAATAGTAATTATTTTTTTAAAAACATCTTTAAAATGCTAATTTTCTAAGAGGTACTTTTTTGGTTAATTTTTGTATAATTTTCCTAGTTTCAAAAACGGCTGATTTTTGTAAATGTACCTTATAAGTGCTGTGTAAAGGGTATTTTTTAAAAGGTTGACTTAAAAAAAACACACACAATTTTAATGAGGCACATTTTCGTAGATACGAGTATGTATGTATGTATCTTCAATAAAGAAAGTATAAATAGGTTTTTTGTAATGGAAAAGGTGTAATTTTTGACATGAAAAGTTAGACAGACTTGAAAGCAATTTTTGTTAAGAAGTTCCCTTTTTCAAGAAATTCTAACTGTTTAAGGTAATAAATTTAATGCGTATTTTTTTAATTACTTTTCAATAAAGCTTTTCTTCAAAGGTACTTTTAAGGGATTTTAAAAAGTACCTTTTTCGAAACGGAAATTATTGAAAAGATTTAATTAAAAGGTATTATTTTTGGAAAAGTAATGATTCTTAAAGGTTCTATAATAGATTTATTTAAAAAAGTACTTAAAAAAGTACTTTTTAAAAGAATTTAAAAAATTAATTTTTTTTAAGAATTTTTTTTTTTTTTTTTTTAATTTTGTAGTTTTTAATGTAGTTTTTAAAACTACATTTTAAGATTATATATTTTTAAAAACTAACCTTTAAAGCTGCTATTTAAAAGTCAATATTATAAAGGTACTTAAAGAAAGGGGTTGGTCCTGAAAACTGCTTATGTTTAATTTTTTTAATTTTTTACTTGCCATACTGCAGGGCATACACAGTTAAAGTAATGGCACACTTTATTCTAACGTAGAAAAAGTAAACGACTTAAAAACTTCCAATAACAATTACGGCCACTATACATATGACGAGTGTAAGTGAGAAAGTACTAATGAGTAATAAATAAAACACATAAAATGCATCCATCCATACGTGTATGTGTGTATGTAAATAATTGAAGGATTTTAACTCTGAACAATATTAAAACTTTTAAAGGAAAGTAATTAATTTGAGAAAGAGCACAGAAAAATAAATTGAAAAAATAAATAAAACGTGCACAAATATCAAATAAATAAGAAACTTTTAAAACAATATTAATTAAAAATGATAGATAAATAAAATAATGGTACAAGAGAATAGTTTGGTAAACATAATCGACCTTCTATAAAAGCTTGTTTGGAATTTAGTCCAGAAGTTTAAGCAAAACGGCTGTCGATCGTAATAACTTTGCGTATTTCTTTATGCAGCGATATTAGATAAAGGATTTACTTTTATATGCAGAGGGTGTCAATACAGAGAGAGAGAGAGAGAGAGATTATCACGGGATCTACGAACATATGCGTGAGCAAGACGTCAGTTTATCAAGAAAATTTTTATTCAGTTGTCAGGTACATTTTCATCTCAACGGATATGTAAACAAGAATACCGCTTATGGGGATCGCAAAGTCCTAGACGATAATAGGCAAAACGCCATAAAAAGAAAACTATTTGTAGATCAAATTGAAAGATGTAGATAGACATCATAGATTTTCGATTTTAACATTGATTGAACCGCCAGCCATCGCTTTACTAAGTCAGTTCCAAATTTCCAAACCGCATTATTTCACTACACGAGTTCTTGTGGTATAATAACTCCCAATTATTGTTGGATTTGGAGCAATTTAAAGAGTAAATTATGTATGACCTAATGTGAATTGCATACATGGGACTAATTAATTATATTGAGTAATTAATTGGCAATTTCATTGGCATTGAATTATAAATAATGCTAATATTTTTTTTTTTTTCATTACACTTGTTTCCATTAATGGTAATGCTTTTTAGTAAAAAAGTTTCATTAGCAATTATGTATTTAAAAAACAAAATCATTACCATTAATCAATGATTAAATTATAAAAAAGCATTATCATTATTGGCTACATTTGTAATCAACCTTTTTTAGTGATGTTTTTAAAAGACGACCCACCTCCATTCTCTGCTCTTCGATTATGTTCATTATTTCATATAAAAACAAACAAAAATCAGAAAAAACATGTAAAAAATTTCTGAAAATAAAATTTTTATGACTAATTTTTAACCTGATGGCTATTGCGTAGTACATATTTTCAAAACTAGAGTGAATGCAATGATAGTGCCTCACTAGATTGAATAAAAAGTTCAAGATTTAGTAAAAGCATGACCTGGCATAAAATTGATGCTTCATTCGTAGTTAATAAAACCTTCTGCGATCATAAATTTGTGTTTAACAAAACAATGATTTTTTCATCAACTATAATTAGTAATCATACGATTTCATTACATTTTCATTTCCATTGGCAAAAACAATTGTAATTAAAAATAAATAAGTAGCATTAAATGGTAGTTAAAGTTTTTTTCATTGCAACTACTTAAAATAATGCCAATGAAAATTCAATGCCAATGAAAAAATCCCAAGTATGGTGAATTGGTTACCATTTCGTTAGGAATGAAAAATCAGCACTGTTTGCACGAAAAATTTATTTGAAGACTAGCTGTACCCGTCAGCATCCTTCCAATATTTTGTTCGATTTTGCTTTCAAAGCAATTCACACCAAAGACCCTTACATCTTTAGTGCCATGTATGCTGTATTTACCGCCTTAAAGTATGCATGAGAAATTTTTGCGGAAAAAAGTATCGTAGATTTGAATCGGGATACTGAGATACCTCCTCACAAAACCTTGTTACAATCCATCCAATAGTTTTGCGAACGTGATGCGAACGGAGACAGACAGGTAATAAGGTACTCTCTGTCTGTGTTCGCATCAAAACTATTGAATGGATTTTAACAAAATTTTGTAAGGAGGTACCTTAGTGTACTGATTCTAATATGGGATACTTTTTTCTGCAAAAATATCTTATTTCCAAGATAAAGTGGAGAAAAAACAGTGCAAGTGCCGGTTTTTTTTTACCGATTTGAAGGTACTGCATACCTTAAGTCATCTTTTATTTTTGAAATCGGTATATTTTAAACACGGTTGCGCAACAGATGGCGCTGTTTTAAAATAATCACAATATATGAATTACTTACTGCCAAATATAATTGAATATAATTTTATTTTTTTTTTTTTTTTATTTGTATTTTTACTTTGTGGAATTGCAATTAAAATAATTTAAACACCATTTTAATTTAAACACATTTCACAGAGCTTTACAATATTTTTTTTTGAATTTTATATAAATATAAGAATTTTATCTAGGGATGGGTACCTTTATATAAAGTAAATACGTAAGGCTGATGTCAGCTACAAGCGAAGCCAAGCTAGAAGCGATAATAGTTCGTGCTCTATCATTGCTACAAGATGTCAGAGTGAATGCTATATTGAGCAAGGCCATTTTTTTTTTTTTTGTTATAATAATTTTTAATGTTTTGCGCTGGATTCAGACAATGAAATTTACATGCCAATTAATACTTTTAATGCATTTTTTTTTTTTAAGAAAAAAAGAAAGTTCCTGTCCTGTGGTTTGATCTCACAGGACAAGACGTGTAAATACTTAAATTTTCCGTATCGATTTACATTTTATTTTAAATTTCTGTTCTTACACACAATATTTTGTTGTAAAAATGTCAAAAAGTATTAAAAATGCTTGCATGCAGAAAAATGTTATTAAATCAAAATAAAAAATAAAAAAACAAAACGTTAGAAGCTACAATGTGCTACAACGCGCTACAAACCTTCACGCTACCTGCTTTGTAAAATGAACTCGCTTTAAGTTTCGCTCTGACTCTGACATGTTTTGAGCGAACACAAAAGAAAAACACATGCAGTGGTTTATAGCGTGTTGTAGCGTAGTATTATAGCTTCGCTTGTAGCGTGAACTCTGTGAAATCAGCCTAAGAGTTTTAAAATTTGGCAAAGCAAAATCGAACAAAATATTGACAGGACTCACACAACGTGTGTGTGTGTGTGCAGCTAGTCTATTATACTGGTGCTGGCAAAGTATTGAGTAGTGGGTATCGAGTACTGAGTATTTGATAATTAATTTTGAGTACTCAATACCCAAAAGTAGTTACTCGATACTTTTAACGTTATAGTTTTAGAAACAAATTAAATAGAAAATTGAATGACTTCATTAAAACTCTGATTAACAGCGCGTTTCTATTATCTAAACAAAAGTATTGAGTAGTATTAAGTACCCAATTAATAAGTATTGAGTAGTATCGAGTAATTAAAAGTAGCAGAAATTGCCAGCATATATTATACACTACTAATATTTGAATTATGTAGCATATAAATTCAAAATTTTAGAAATAAATGTAATTATGTTCATATTTTTTTATTACGAAATTTAAAAAAAAATCATATTCGATTTGTCTAGTAAACACGTCTAGTTCGAAATTATTCTTAAAAGAACAAATAAGAAGTAGGAAATTGAAGATATTAATAGAAATAAATTTTAGTCGATTTGTCGATTAACCGATATAATTTGTTCGACTTATTTTTTAATCGAAATCTTTTAATTGAAATTATTCTTACTCGAACAATTAATTGACTTAAAATTCTACGAATAATCGAGCGATGATTGATCGTGTGGATTCTCTAGTGCATTGTCATTTATTCGATGTTTGTTGTTTTCCCCTGACGTCCTTGGCCGTAGCAAAAATGTTCTAGGTCGCACGAGCAATACAAGGCCGGCGACTTCTTGCGACATTTTAAGTGGAAAACAACGACGAAATTTACGCTGCGTTAAAACGAAATAAACCGAAAAATTGTGAAATAAATAAAAAAAAACTCACACGGTTTTCAGTTGTGTATCATTCAAGAAATTCTTTATCTGGCTTCAACAATGATGTCAAAGTACAATGACTGTTGCGCCATTTTCAAAAAATTAAGGCAAAGACATTGTGTTTGCGCCACCTGATATAAATACACATTCACAGTTGGCAGATAAAAGTAGTACAAAATCGTAAAAATATTACTCAGCATAAATTATAACACATTTCTTATGTTGCGTTTAATGTAGTGTTAAATATTGGCTGGGCATGTGGAGAACCCAAGTGACTCCAACTGTCACTTGGCCGATTTTTCATGTTTTTTCTTTTAAAAATAATTTGTTGATTTTAATTTTTTATTAAATATTTGTCCAATCTGAAGGTACTTCAAAAATAAAAAAAAAATATTTTTTTTGGGAAACACATTTTTAAATGAAGACACATTTCACCTGTCGAATATTATGCGCGAGTATATTTAAATTATCACACTGACTCACTGCTAAAATAGTATATGAAAGTCATATTCAAAGAACTAAAAGTAAGCAACGCGTGTCTGAAGACAATTTTTAAAAATGTTGCTCATCATACGCAGAAAGAACACCAGTCAATCTCTAGCACTTGTCATCAACGAGTAAAAAATTAGTCAGAGCAAAAGCATTTCATTATGAATATTATATTTTTAATTTATTTAGTACAATGACTTTAAATATTCTATTTAGAAATGCTTTAATTTTAAATATAAGAAAAAATTTATTATAAATTTGTTTACGTCTTTAATTTGAAAGATACATACGAGAATATTACGGCCACTCATACTAGGTCAAGTAAATTTTAAATATTTAAATAAACACTGGTTACAACAATTTTATTTATAATTCAAAGTGCACAGACTCTAAGTGAGGACTACTTGAAAAATCCCTGACGGTTTTGAAGAAAAGATAACGGGTGTCCTAAAAGTAATGTCATAATATGAACGACCATTATTTTTATATTGTATCTTGCTTACAGATAGAGAACTAATTAACAACAAGCAATAGAGTGATATCGAAAATACGTGAAATTTATTTTTCTACTTAGTTGACCAATTTAAGGCCGTTCGATCACCCGTTTTGGAGATGCACCAGACTTTTTTTCTGTGCGGCTTTTATCTAAATCTTAAAATGAACTTTAAGCGAAAACAACCAATTTCTAGTGGCTCCAAGAACTGGAGGATTACTGTGTATTCGATTTGAAAGAAAACCTTTTCGAAACACAATCTGTAAGTCATACAAATTTGAATGATATTGCTTTAGAATCGAATTACGGAGTCACCCGCCTGATTTGGAGTACAAATCACGCCAGGAGCTACAGAAACGGTTTTGTCTTAAAAAAAATTGTAACATTATGATATGACATTACTTTTGTGTCACCTCGTATTCTTTCGTTGAAAAGGGTTACAAATCTTCTTATATTAATAAGCACCAACTTTGATAACAAGTCGCAGATAACTTAATGTGGATTGTATGCCGTATGTGGAATTTTTGCCATGGTGACAACAAGTGTGAGCGACGGTGTATTGTCATGCTAGGAAAATACCTTTTCACCTAACGTATTTTTTAAGTTGGTCAATATTTATTAACATTTCTGTATTATTTTTCAAAAATATTTTGTAAACATTTTTTTATTATATTTGAGTTAATCGAAATGACTTCCATTGGAAAGAATGATAAAATAATAATTGAAAATCTGGAGTGGACTACACTCAACTTTACCATACCCAATGAAAACAGATATTTTTATTATATAAAGAATAAAAGTTCAAAGTATATTCGAATCGAAAAATTAATTATTTTCGGCTTGGGGTGTAAAGTAAACAACCCCTTGCCCCTTCCCAATTATGCCAAAAATGTATACAGCTCTTCATCTCCATAAACCAAAGGCACATACTGAATTTCAGTTTGATATGTCATACGGTATGACCTGTAGAGCGTTTACAAAAGTTGGGAGTAAGTACACTACCCCTTGCCCCTTCCCGATTATGCCCAAAATGTATACAACTCTACATATCCATATACCAAAGGCACATGCTAAATTTCATTTTGATATGTCAAACGGTATGACCTGTAGAGCGTTTGCAAAAGTTGGGGGTAGGGAAACAACCCCTTTCCCCCTACGGATTATGCCCAAAAACTATACAGCTCTAAATTTCATTTTGATATGTTAAACGGTATGACCTGTAGAGCGTTTACAAAAGTTAGGAGTAAGTACACTACCCCTTGCCCCTTCCCGATTATACCCAAAATTTACACAACTCTACATATCCATATACCAAAGGCACATGCTAAATTTGGTTTCAATATATCATACAGTAGAACATTCACAAAATTTGGGAGTAAGGAAACTACTCCTTGGCCCTCCCGATTATGCCTAAAAACTATAGAGCTCTTCATCTCCATATACCAAAGGCACACATTAAATTTCATTTTCATATATCAAACGGTATGACCTGTACAAACTCCACAAAAATAGTGGCACACACACCCATCATCGCGAAAATAGTCAAATGGATTCAGGAGACCTCTAAACGTATAAATCCGTCAAAATCCCGACCTCGATTTTTTCATGATTACTATACTTTACCTTATACTACGTATCATAATGATGAAATAATGAATAAATGTAAAAAACAACCATAAGATGTACAACTTTAATTAAATTTTAACAAACTGTAAACTTTGTTGATATCCTGTGTTTATTGTCAAACAACTTGCCGTTTTTTGTATTTTTTTTTGCAAACTGTGAATACCCTTATTGCTATTTCATGTTAGTTTTTAAACATTACATAAACGCATATAAAATAATTTTACTTAGATATTTTTATTTTTGTAAAATTTTAACAAACTGTGAACACCCTAACTGCTATTTTGTGTTTATTTTGAAACATATTCAAAATTCGTTTATAAAACAATTTTGTTAATTTTTTGTAAACTTTCGAGTATTTTTTTTTTTTTTGCAGCTGCTGATTTTATGTTTGTATTGCTATTTTTAATTCAATAAGAAAAAAAAAAAACATTAAACTTTAAATAAAATTTTTAAATGATGTTTTGTGTGGTAAAATAAATAAAATTCTAATTAATTTTCTTATTTAGATTCCATGTAGTCTATTAGGCCTGGAACGATGCCAAGATGAGAATTCAATAATTTTTAATGCTTTTTACGAACAGAAAGGCAATGTGTTTCCTTTTTTTCTTCACTACTACTAGTGGCTTTAATGAATTATTTTTGTAATTTTTTTTTTTTTTTTTTTTTGGAAAATTTCCCACATTCATTTGCAATAAATCATAAATGTAAGACGCATTTTATAATATGTTAAATGCACTTAATATTAGAGATGTCTCACATAAGTTATACACTACATAATGTAACACACACACACATTTTCTTAAAATATGTGGCCTCTTTTTAGAGATCATTGCCAAAATCTTCCTACTGTAAAATAGCCCAATAACTAGTAGGAGTATAATAATTCAACTGCGTGCACAAAAATGCCACAGTGGGGTCGTACTACTTTTCGATTCAATTTGTTTCTACAAAAAACAAATTAAATACTCGGTACCCACCACTCAATATTTCGCCTCTACAGGGTTATCAGATATGCCGATTTCTCGCCAAACGTAGTGATTTTCAATCGTATTTGGCGATCATATTTTTGATTGGGTGACATGACGATTTTTAAAATAGTTGGCGATTTTTTCATTGTCTTTTGGTCAACACTAGAAACTGAATTAAGTAGCATCAAAATGGATAATGAAGAAATCGAAATCATAAACAGTTTTTCATATTCAAAGATGATATTACTTCTGGAAACTGGGAAATTTCGGAACATATAAATTTATATAAAGTTCACGAACATCTTGCGATATTCATATTTAAAGATGATTTTACTTCAAAAAAACTGGAAACTTTCTTTAAACTTTAAATTTATAAGCTGCTAATTACTGGAAAGAAAGACCGCCTCCAAAAATGAATTCCACCAAAACTCGACGACGAAACCGTATTATTTTTGTGATGCTATAGATTTTATGAATTGATCTTTAGTTATGTTGAATAAATTAAGTTCCCATAAAATATAATCTAAATAGGAACACGATGCCAAATACCTCGAGGCTGAGTCGCTTCAGGTCTCCATTTATTATAATAACCACTATTTTTCATTGTTTTAAGTAAAAACTTTACCTTTTTCTTGTTCACTAATTATTTTCAATAAAAAAACAAGATATTTTTATATTTTGGCGACTTTTAGCTATTTAGATAAATTTATTTTCTGTTATTTATTAAAAGTATTTCTAAAATTAAAAAAATATTGTATACCTTATAGGCAAATTTTAACAAAAAAAACTATTTAGGCGATTTTGGCGATTTTTTACATAGTTTTTGGCGAAATAGGTGAAAAAATTGTGACAACACTGATCTTATAGCATAAATTTAATAGAATGGTTTTATTAGCTTCAAAGTATTGTGTACTACTTGCCACCAGAGGCGCTGTTGCCTAACATAAGGATTTTCTATTCCTTCATTTCACCTGTTCATATCAGTTCTATCCCTTCTACAAATAAAGTAGAACGATTAGGTAATAGGCACAATTATCTTAGTGTTATTTCTTTCTAAAAAACAAATGAAAAAATTTGTTATAAAACAACTTGCGAAGATATCAATCCTTTGCAAAGAAATGTCAGTAATATACAGAAAGTAAGAACACGATGCGAACACATTTATTGCATCGCTATTTAAAAATGGACAGGGTTCGTGGACAATGTGTATGAAGACAATAGATCGTACTAACAAACTGTGTTCACACTTTTTTCCAAAAGTATTTGTGAACATTTTTATAACATTTTGAAAATGTAACTTAGTGAAAATTTCTAGTATATGAGTTATCTGACGGAAATAGCCCTGATTCCCTGAGATGGAAGGGTTTGGACACAGTGGCTATTTCCGTTAGATAACTCATATACCAAAAATTTTTACTAAGTCACATTTTCAAAATGTTATTAAAATGTTCACAAATACTTCTGGAAATAGTGTGAACACAGTTTGTTAATATCATCTATTATCTTTCTATTTTAGCAGGTTTGATTCCCTGAGATAGAAGGATTTGAAAACAGTAACCATATTTCTTAAAAAAGTCCAAACATCTGTGCAGAATACGTACTAAATGTATGGGGAAACTTTTTTATCGCATGCTATATTTTTCAAAAACGTACTTAACTCGACGTATTTATCTTCACACACATTCGCGGACAGGGTTCGGCACTCAAAGTGCTACTAAATTCACGCTGCTGTAGCATTCAAACAACTTAGGACAGCTTTATTTTTCGTCAAGAGTCAGTATGTTAAGTTGTTTTCAAGCCTGCGGGGGTACAATTTGTGAAAAAAATGTTTTTACTACGAGAAAATATTTTTACTAAAATCTTCACAAGAAATCTTTATTTCTTAGCGAATTACAAAACTTTTAGAAACATTTTTTCTGTTGCTTTTGCTACAATATCTGTCCATCTGTCAGCGCCTTTTAACTTGGAAACTTAAAATGTAGACTCTTGAAATTTTCACACAAGTTGAATTATTATAGCTGCTATAACAGCGAATACTAAAACTTAAAGGGTGGTCCCAAAGTGACATGTTATTCGCGAATATATGGGTTTATTTCTCGAACTGTAAGAGGCAGATAATTGAAATTTACAAACAGTTACAAAAACTATGTTCGCTATATAAAGAAATATAAAAAGAATAAACCTAAGAATTAAAGGGTGTTCCGACAGTGACGGCTTAGCATGTATTTGATCTAATTTTTTAAACATTATAGGTAGACTCTTGAAATTTTCACAGTAAATGTTTTGCAACGGCCGCTATAACAATTACTTAAAACTAAAGGGTGTTCCAACAGTGACATGTTTCACGTGTACGGCCTTATTTTTGAACCGTTATAGGTAGATTGTTAATATTTTTATAGAAAGTTTATGACCATGGCCGCTATAAGAACATTTACTACAAATCAACTTTTTTCAATTACAAAAATTCAAAGGGTGTTCCGATAGTGCCGCGATTTTCGCGAATAGTATTTTATTTTTTCAACCGTAAATTTATACAGTGTGTAAAATTGTATTCGATATAGTAAAGTAGCTTGCGAAAGTGACACAAATTTTGAATTGGAATCAGTAGACACTTTAAATCAGTGTTCGAAAATTTACCTTATATGTATAATGTACTTTAGTGTTTTGTACGTTAGAATATTGAATACACAAACGCAGATAGTGTTTGTGTAGTAAATACAAAAAAAATGTTATTCTGTTTGTGATCTTTCTACACAACGAGAAGGCTGTACTGAAGAAACCCAACGTAAAGATCAAAACATTTAATTGTGTTTTGTTTGTCGTGCGCAAACAACAAACTTTGTCGTGTTCGGCTCAGCAAATTATTCTTAATGTATAGTTTGTGCATTTACTATTTTTTTATTTTTAACTGCTTGACATACATATGAACATACAAATGCCGCAAGCTATACCAAAAAAGTAAAATACTTGTATTCTATGAAATAAAAAAAACAATACATAACGCTAAGATATAATTTAGTAAACATCCACAGCAATTGTACTGTTTTGGGACGAAGAACAGTACGCTACGTAATGTTTATTACTTGCGTTAAAAACTCGTTATATATTGAATTCAAGTTGGGTAAAAAAATAGATATGGTTTCTGGGTTTGTGTACAATACACAAAGTAATGTTCAATAAATTTTCGAACACTGCTTTAAATCTACACGATTTTGTATAAATGACCTTATATTTTAACAGAAATAGGCTGAGGCTTACACAGATTATATTTTACAATATCTAAAATTAATAAAAAGGGTGTTCCCTAGATGTCGCGCATTTTAGAAACTTGTCCTTCTATTAAAAACATTACAGGCAGACATTTGATATTTACACAGCCGCAAAAGTGAAAAATTTCCCGGCTACCTAAGCGCTACCTAAACGGTGTTAAGAATCATTCCTAGGAAGTTCATATGTTCTAGAAAGTTGTTTATTGAGATCTTAGGTTCATTTTTGTAGTTGATTGTTTCCTTGAATTATGAACGGTTCGCTACCTATGGACCTGAAAAGGGGAAAAAAGGTAAAAAAATTGAATTTTTAAAGTTTTTTGCGACTTTGACCTTGAAGATGAAGATTTTTTTGGATTTTATATTTTCACAATTTTTGTTCTTTATGACAAGAGCTACAACTTTGCCTCAGAGAGTATATCAAAATTCCAAACGGTTTGCAAAATATGAGCTTGAGTAAATGATCATTTTTTTACAAAAATGACATCGAGGCCCCACATTTTTGAGGGCCCATAAAAAAAAAACCTGCAGGACTTTGGGCAAAACTGGGAGACAGGGGTCTTTTTTTTTGGTCTTTTATCACGTAGTGGTGTCCGTATATGGTTTTTTTTCCGTGTTGCACTGTGTTACTGCATGTAAACATCGAGACATTGATTTTATAAATTAAAGCGCACCGGGAGCTTTTTCAAAAAATAACATAATAAATCAGAGTTGGTAAAGTTGGTACAATTGTACTTTTTTTGGTACATTTGGGTACATTTCAAACCTGAAAAGGACAAGGGTATACCAATGGCTTATTTGGTACAATTTAAAAGCTTTCCTAGCTGTATGTTTTAGATGGTTTGGAATGTCAATGGTTAAAAAACTTTGTCTCATTTGTAATTAAGCCTTCAACTTTCAAATAGAGAATACAAATACTTAAATTAAGGACGGGATTCCATGTAGCCCTGAAATAAGTCCTAATAAGTCAGTTTATTTTAATTGCCTGTAGAGACAATAGGAATATTCTCCTTAAAACGTATCGGAATACATAGTTAGTAAAGTAAAAGAATACGTGCATATAGATAAGAGTGCATAACCTGAAAATATATCTTAGCCCAGAAAATCCTTTCTAAAACCAGTTACACAGTTCACAACCAAAATTTGTTTAGTACAATTTCAGTACAAAAAGTACAATTTAATAAGCCGGCTGGTGCAATTTGATAATTTCATTTACCTCAAAAACGCAAGTTATTTGCAGTTCTCTAAATATAGGATAATTACTTTGTATGTAGGATACACGGCCCTCCCTCCCTTTCTAACCCCCAAACTTCAAATCGAAAACACACATTCTCAGAATAAAAAAATTTCCACACTCACTCTACTTGTTACAGTTCCATGATTCACGAAGACAATTTTTCATGCTTCAAGTAAATTTTATTTTTTATGCAAACGTACATTATTACCACCCCTCGTAGATATCTATATTTTAAGCTGGCCCCTAGCATATGCTTTAATTTTTTAAACTTAATTTCTAAAATCTTTTTAATTTATTTCCACGTATCCAGCACCTGCTTTTTGTTATTAAAAAAAAATATAAAAAATAATTCAATTTAACAAAAACATTTGTATTAAAAAGATGTGTTCACACATGCATTAAATTTTTTCTTTTACACCCACTCTGCCGCTTGGCCTTACCACAAACATAATAAGTGCATGTTAATGTCTATTGCGTATGGGCAGGTTCTGCTAATTTACTTTTCTAGATTTTTTTACTGTTTACGAGCCGTGCAACAACATGTTGCACAATAAAAAATAAAATAATTCTTATTCTTTGTTGTGCAGCCAGCCGGTTGCCACAAACATGAAAAAGTTGTATTTTTCTTTGTTAATTTCTCCACGTAGATGTTGGTAGACAAAAAGTGCATTTTGATATAAAACATTTTGCTTTTTATAATGAGACGTTGAAAATAAACAATGTTTTTTTTTATATATATATAAATGTACATGCCGACAAGTTCGTAAATAAAATAATGCAAAGCAAAACAAAACGAATCTTGAAAAAAATCTTTCTTTTACATTTTCTAAAAGAAATTTTTGTTACTTTTCCAATATTGAATATAAATAAAGATTTTCCTCAAGTAATGGAAAACCAAAGGCACAGGAAAGAAATTGGGGTCATTTTAAATTATAATTTGTATATTATTGGTTAAATATTTTTTTTTTTCTACAACAAAAAGTAGGTTGTTCCCTAATGTCATTAAAGTGTTTGGGTTTATTTTTTTCTAAATCACAATTTGAAAAATATTTGTTTACACTTTTTTTTCAATAATTGTGTATTTGAGTTTAATAATGAAAGATTTTATCAACAGGATGTTTAAATTAAAAACTTAAATTAATCTATACATATAAAAAAACAGTAACTCATTTCCTCTCTGTCTGTGTCTTTTTATGTGTTCGCATCACGCAAAAACTACTAGATGGAATTTAACAAATTTTTGTGAGGAGGTACCTCAGTACCCTTATTCCAATATAGAATAATTTTTTTCCGAAAATATATATTATTTCCAATAGAAAGTGAAGAAAAAGTAGTGAAAGTATGCCAATTTTTTTACTGATTTAAAGGTGCTGCATACTTTAAGGCGCTGTTTTAACATAATGAAACTTATTTTCTGTCTGTCTTTTACAGAGCCTTACAATAATTTTTAGAATTTTATAGAAATTTTATCCAGGGGTAGGTACCTTTATATCGATACCTTCCCATAAGAATGTATTAGGCGACATTTCTGAAATTGTTCAGGAAACGAAAAAACGTCTCCTTTAGTTATTTATTTGTGTATTTTATGGAAAGGAACATAATTAGCCAATTCACTATGTCTACTAAATTCCTAAATCCTAAAGTGCTATTTAGGGTCAAATAGTACTACTGTGAACGACCTGTCGTATGTCAGCCATTGTGTATTTCAATAAACGTCATACGACTACACAGAAATTTCATAAACAACAGAAAACATATAATAAAATCAATCATGCCAACTTTTCCAATCAGAAAACGCAGAAATATGAGTGTGGCATCACTGAATTCAATAGCACGATGAGAAAACATAGGTTTCAAAGTACTATTGTCACATAATATTTTTTAATGAGAAATACCAACAACATTTTTATGACAGTCATAAATATTGATGACAATAGGACAATAGAACACAATAGCAGACATAGTGAATTGGCTAAATATGTATTCTGAAAATCGTTTGCCAAATATTATTTGGAAAGCAATTTTTAGAATACAAAACTTGACACAATACAAATTTCAGAGAGCAACATTATTCCAGTGAGAAAACTTGGCGGTTAATACAATTTTATTGTCTCTCTAGTTTCCTTTGCATCCATGATAGGGCAGCTAAACTCAGGCCAAAATGTGGCGCTTAACTTCTAGTATAGTACCACATCAAAAAGTAATTTTCGAAAAAAGTGTCGCTTAATACATTCCGACGGGAAAGTATCGATATAAAGCGTATATGTACGTCAGAGTCTTAAAATTTGGTGTGAATAACTTTCAAAGCAAATTCGAACAACATATTGTCAGGACGCACACAACGTGTGTGGGCACAGCTAGTATTCTAATAATTTCTAAAACTTAACTATTGTCTCTCTCTATTTTTTATTTTTTTTTATTCTAAAATTTTCAGCATATTTTTGAATTTTGAATTTTAAAATCGTTTTCCTCGCTGCAATACATCGTCGATATAGTTTTTATTTGTATTGAAAAGCAAATTAGATTGATGCAACAAAAGATTGTTGGTTTTTTAAAACAGATGCATTATTTTAGTAAAAAAAACCTAAAAACAAATTGTTGCATTCTTAGTCTATTTGTGTTTATTTTGATTTGGCAATATTCGTTCTGTTTTTCAGAGAGGCCACTTAAAACCAGGGCTGGTAATTTCAGTACAATTGTAATTTTTCCACTTTGAGAATTAGAGCCTTACGAAATAAAAGTACTTTTTTTTGTAAAGAAAACATTAGATTATTAATTCTTTTCGTTTTTTATTCTTCTAATTTGGCTACACAAGTTAGCGATTTTCGGGAGCAAAAATAATGCAGCGTAAGGAATTCGTAGTAAAATGTAATCAAATAAAACGATCTTAAGAGAATTGTACAACATTAATTTCTTATTAGTTAGAAGCATTTGCCAACTGTTATTTTAAATGATCTAGTGATCGAGAAATCCATGCTTGAAATGGAACTGCTCTGATTAACATTAAGAATGTGAAAACTGATGATAAATTGACCCACGATCATAACAGTAGGCGTTTCAAATTTTCGATTGGCAAAACAGACAAATTGGAACTCACACTATACGTTGCATTAAATTAAATTTGCTCACAATGCAACCCGCAACAAAATATCAGTCATTATTATATTAAAAAACAAAACGCCTTGACTTTGGAATATGGTATTATTAGTCCAGCGAATATGCAGGCAAATATCTTAGGAAACGACGAAAAAAAATCATTTTGTTTTTCACTTCAATAGGAATTTTATACGTGGACCAGCAAGCCAGCAAAGATATCTCTCTCTTTCCAACAATGTAACAGACAGACAATCAATTATAATGTGCAGTAAGAAGCCAGACAGACAAAAATTGAGGTATATTCTTCCATTTCGATTACTATCTGAAACATTTTCAAAAAAATATTTCATTTACAGTTTTATTATAAAGCGTGATCCATTTCGAGGTTCCCTAATTTTTAAAGAAAAAAAAAAAACACAGAAAATTCAAATCTAATGGTGAATGTTTATTATCATTTGAAAGAACATTCTTTGGCATTTATTTTTTGAAGATTATGTCTAGCCAATGTTGACGACCAATGTTGGCCACCAAGATCACACGATCTTGATGACCGGCCTAAAACGTGAAATTATGTGCTCACCGAAAAGTTCTCTCAATAAATCCATTGATTGATGCGATGTGTGGAAAGTGGCGCCGTCTTGCTGAAACCACATGTTGCCGAGATCACAAGCTTCAATTTCAATGGTCGGTTATCATGGCACGATAACGGTCGCCATTGACGGTTACCCTTCGCACCGGCATCATTTTTAAAGAAATATGGACCGATGATTCCACCGGCCCACAAAACACACCAAACCGATGTTTTTTCTGGATGGAGTGGCAGCTCTTGAATCTCTTCAGGCGGCTCTTCGTCCCAAAATGCGGCAAATTTGTTTGTTTACATACCCATTGTGCCAGAAATGGGCCTCATCGCTAAACAAAATTTGCCTCGAAAACGTCGGTTCTTCTTGGAACTTTTCAAGAGCCCATAGAGCGAAGCGATGTCGCTTGGGAAGGTCGAGCGGCTTCAGTTGTTGCACAAGCTGTATTTTGTATGCTTTCAATTTAAGATCTCGACGAAAAATGCGCCAAGTCGTTCCAGTAGAGTTGCTGCGAACGGCGCCAAATCGACTCTACATGTACACTCTCAGCTACGGCCGCTATATTTTCTTCACAGCATAGTGGACGTGGTCTATTCGGTCGAATATTATCCAATAATGAATGCTGGGTCTCAAAATGGGGGATGGTGTTGCGAATAGTACGTTTAGTAGGCCAGCTATGTTGACCATAAGTTGAGCGAAATGCACGAACGTGAATTTTCTTAATAAAGTTGAACGATTTGTAAACGTTGTTCAGCAGTAAGTCTTTCCATTATGAAATGCCAAACAATACTAAACAAAAATAACATGACAGCACGACACGACACACACGTCATCTGTCAAAAAAAGGCTATTGAAAAAATTATCTCTACTTGAGGTTGCTGTAGCTTAAGTGGTTCGCACGTTGACTACTAAGCAATGGTCACGAGTTCAATACTCAGCCGAGGCAACATCAACTTTTCTGATATGTATTAATTTTTCTTTAAAATAATGCATATCTCAGCGCCCTCCTTCGCCGGTATTACCACATAGCACTAAATCGCCGGCGAAGTAAAATAATTATAAATTGGCTATGCTAGCTTCAATTAATTCGCCTAATTAACACCAGAGGCGATGCAATACTGTTCTAAAAATAATCATAACTTGCAATTGCAGTGTTGCCAGATGCGAAGCTTTACTATCACACTAACCATCTGTCTTATCTACTCCGATCCCTTTCCGAAGGAAGTAACACATTTAATAGAAGCATTAATTGCCTGAGTGTTACTTCTCTTAAAAACAAAAAAAAAAGTATCTCTACTTTAATCACCCATTATGTATAGATATGTCCCGTATATCTATATGTACCGAACTATTTTTCGAACCATTCGAAAAATTGTGATTTCATAAAATTCGGTTTTTTTAATATCAATTTAATTAATTTAAAAATTTACTAAAATAAAGGGAAAAAATCTCAGTTTTCCATGCCTGTTTTAAATTTTTTTAGCTTTTTTTTTAGTGGTCTCTGCAGTAGTTGTTGGTTGGGGAGAATTTACCTATTTTTGCTTGTACAACAACCAGATGCTAAATCTTGAAAAATCATCGCCATCGTCATAAAACCACAGGAGACCTTTTTTACTGTGGCAAATACACACACACACACACAACATCATAGCTCCACTGTAATTTGCTGCTGTTGCTGTTGTTGTTTACATTGTTCACTTGATGAAAGGAAAGTGGCCAAACGATATCAAAAAAAAAGTTACATAAAAACTGGGAGTACGAGAACTAATAAAAATAGACAACAACAACGAAAAAAAAATTAAGCAAATGATACAAAATGATAGATGAGGAAAACATATAAAACAACAACTGGTTGGCACACGCCAGACATACATTAGAGTAGACATCATCAAGTGCCGCCAACTTAATGAGTTTAATACTAAAAAAAAAGTGTGTGAGAGAGAGAGAAAGAGAGAGAGATGCAGAGTGGGGTGTAGAAATAATAAAGCAAACAACAACAGACAAAAATACTTGGCAAAATAAAATTAGAACAAATTTAAATAAAAGCAATGGGCAGACATTTTTTATGTATTATACACATACACTCAAAAACACATACGCATACATATATATGTATATGTACATCCATACGAACACTTGTTTGCATTAATTTTTTAGAAAAGGTCGAAGCAGGTATATGTAGTTTAGGTTGAAAGAAAAGGAAATTAAAACGATAAATAATTGAAGCCCAATTGAAGGATTTGTTTTATTAAACAAAATTAAATTATTTTATTTTAATTAAAATACATTTAGGTGACCTCATGCCCTATGATTCTAATAGTATCATGGAGTGGAACAACTAAAGGGAAAATTACTCCGGAAGCATGCTAGAGAAAATCATAGCACCAATTATACAAGTGAGATGATGCCTCACCAGATACCAGCACAGATTTATATGTCAATTTCTAATTTACTCGTTCTTGACCAACCATCGCACAGAAGCAATTCTAGCCGGATATTAGGCCATAAATTAAATTTAAGAAATGTAAAAATTTAAATACGCAGAGCGACAAACATCAAAATTCTGCATCGTATAGAGATTTGAATTAAAATCAGGAAAGTTGAGTAAATTGCATACGTTTTTATTGCCTTTTAACGATTTTAAGAGGTTTGTAAAGGAATAAACGAATAAAGATTTTGTATTGATTTTTTTTTTTTTTTTTTTTGTGAAAGGCTATATTAGTAGCTACTTATAAGGGTGATCCATTTCGAGGTTCTCTACTTTTTTAAAGAAAAAAAAAACACAGAAAATTCAAATTTAATGGAGAATGTTTATTATCATTTGGCATTTATTTTTTGAAGGTTATGTTTATCAAATGTTGGCCGTTGTTACGTCGCAGATGGTACATCGTTCCAGAGTTTCGACTGGTAACTGGCGAATGAAACGCGTGATGTTTTCCTTCAAGGCCTGATTCGAAGCGGGTTTGTTCGCATAAACTTTAGAATTTACATATCCCCCCGACAGGAAAATGTCTACCGGTGTGATATCACACGGTCTTGGTGGCGAATCGACCGTCCAAAAACGTGAAATTATGTGCTCGCCGAAATGTTCCCTCAATAAATCCATTGATTGATGCGATGTGTGGGAAGTGGCGCAGTCTTGCTGAAACCAAATGTCACCGAGATCACGAGCTTCAATTTCAGGCATCAAATAGTCGGTTACCACGATAACGGACGCCATTGACGGTTACTTTCGCATCGCCATAATTTTTAAGCAAATATGGACCGATGATTCCACCGGCCCACAAACCACACCAAACCGTTGTTTTTTCTGGATGAAGTGGCAGCTCTTGAATCTCTTCAGGTTGCTCTTCGTCTCAAATGCGGCAATTTTGTTTGTTTACATACCCATTGAGCCAGAAATGGGCCTCATCGCTAAACAAAATTTGCCTCGAAAACGTCGGATCTTCTTGGAACTTCTCAAGAGCCCATAGAGCGAAGCAATTCAAGCGTAATTTTTCCCATTATCCAATGCCAAACAATACTAAAAAAAATAACATGACAGTATGACACTCATGACTCACACGTGATCTGTCAAAAAAGGCAATTGAAAAAGTATCTCGAAATGGATCATCCTTTATTAAAAAATTATTTTAAATTTTTATGATAAAAAATTTTGTCCAAAATAAAACAAAAATTTTTTTTTTGTTCACTTTTTTGTCAAAAAATAAAAGTGAAAATTTATTTGAGAGTGAGGGACATCACGATCTTAAAAATGTTATAAAACACTACAAAATTTGCGATCTCTACTTTTAGACTGTAGAAAAAAACTGCTCGTTTCTGCACCATTTTTTTTTTCAAAAATTAACCTTTTTCTGTTTTTCTCATCTGGCGTGGGTAGATACGAGGAAAAAACCTCTTTGTCGGTCTTAAAATGTTTTTGATTTCTAAGTTGCTTTAAATAAATGAATTGTTATTAATTTAAATAATATAATAACTTATTATATTATTTATATAATATAAATATAAATAAGTTATTATCTATACATATAATAAAACTTTGATTTTCTGCCTGTATGTCTGTTTGTGTTCGCATCACGTAAAAACTACTGCATAAATTTTAATAAAATTTTATGGAAATGTACCTTAGTGTCGTGGTCCAAATATTGGATATTTTTTCCCCCGTCAAAATATCTCATTACCAAGAAGAAGAGAGAACAAGTAGTGAAAGTACGCAATTTTACCTATTCAATAGTTCTGCAAACTTAGCAGCAACTTTTATTTTAGTCAGCGGGTAATTATAAACACTATTTACAGTACTCTACAATAATTTTAGAGTTTTATACAAATCTTAGAATTTTGTATACAGTGTATGATTCTGAGTAATTACGATGGATACCTTTATGTAAACTAATTACGTAAACCATATCTGAAGGACTATAAAAGTAAGAGTCTTAAAGTGGATTGATTACTTTCAAAGCAAAATAAGGAGCCTAAATTAATTATTTTCAGATAAATTAAATACTACATAGTAATAAATTACAAAAAAAACTTTTCTTCGACATGAAAGCTTAAAAATGAATCCTTTAAAAAGTCTATTTAACATTCCGACTATTCGGTACGCACATTTCTTTGTCTTGTTGATAGTTTTGAATTGAGAAGAAAAAGTAAAAAAGTGCGAAAACTATCAACAACTCTACGATTATGTTGGCCTTAAAATGCGAATAGAAATATTTTTTCCAAATTTTGAAAGCGTTGTTCTGGCTTTAGATGATTCATGATAACTTCCAAAACTTTACAGAATAGAAATGTCAATATTGACATTCTCAAACTATAGTTATCGATATCGATAATTCTCATGCAGCTCAAAAACACCCTATATTATATCAAATGAAATATGGAAATATAACTACCTATTCCACAATGTCACACGAATTCGAACAATTTGAAACAAAAACAAAAGTTGTGAATTTGTTTTTGTTTTAAATGTAATTGTGCGAAAGAACGTATTCGTGTAACATTTTGACTGGGAAGGAAAATGCAGAAAAAATGCAGGAATCATTTTTTTTGAAGTGAAAACTTCTTTAGGCACGTTGAGCACTTTTTGGTTGAGGAAAAAATACTGATTTCAAAAACCGTCGTCACCAAAAACCGCCGTCACCAAAAACCGCCGTCACCAAAAACCGCCGTAACCAAAAACCGTCGTCACCAAAAACTGTCATCACCATTATTGATTATTATTGAAGTGAAAACTTCTGTAGGTACGTTGAGCACTTTTTGGCTGAAGAAAAAATATTGAACTAAAAAACCATCTACTCCTCAAAACCCGTCGTCACCATTATGCACGATTTGGTTAAAGAAAAATTATTGAACTCGCATCATGGTCACCATGGTCAACATAACGTTGGTTTTTATAGAGAGGTCTGCTGGTTTCTATAGATAGATAGACTGAGTGACTGTGTGATTGATTGTCTGACTGACTAACGGTCTGACTGTTTGACGGTCGGACTATTTGACGGTCTGACTGTTTGACGGTTTGACGGTCTGACTGTTTGTCGGTCTGACTCACTGTCTGACTGTTTGACAAACTGACGGTCTAACTCTTTGTTAGACGGTCTGACTATTCGACGATCTGAGTGGATGACTGCCTGACTGTTTGACGATCTGACGGTCTTACTCACTATCTGACTGTCTGACAAACTGACGGTCTGACAAACTGACAGCCTGACTATTTGACTATCTGACGGTCGTAATATTTGACGGTCTGACTATCTGACGGTCTGACTATTTGACGATTTGACTGATTGTTTGGCTGACTGACTGACTGTCTGAAGGACTGTGTGACGATCTGACGGTCTGACGAACTGTCTGATGGTCTCACTGACTGTCTGCTGGTTTGTCTGACTGACGGCCTGTCTATCACATGGTCCATCTGACTGTATGTTTGACTGTTCTGTCCATCGGTATTCCTGCCATTCAGTTTGTCTTTATGCAGACAAATGAATGCCGTAATTTGATTCCTTCTATTGGCACAATGATAATTTTAACACACAACCGTTAGCAACATTGCAATGTTTTAGTTTGAAAAAAAAAACTAAACGAAACATGTTTTGATTCTCTCTGATACAGATATTGTGGGGAGTCACTCAACATATTTGTATTGCTTACTTTAACACATACATACATATTTTTACAAAGGAGTTTATGCGTGTTAGTGTAATGATTTAATATGATTTAAAAAACAAATGAACTAATAATGCATATCTCTAGTATTTACTTTACTACTCGTTTACTGCATCATCAACGCATATATAAATATATACATATCTATATTTATTTATTTATACATACATACATATATACATATACTACTTAGATATGTATTATCAATATTTGTATTTAATTATTCTGTGAAAACTTAAATGATCCTTTTGCTTTGTATTCTATAAAAAATCGCGATAAAAAGTAATCACAAATTACTTAGTTTTCACTTCTTTCACTTTTTAATGACGATTACGTCAGGCATCTTACTGATGTCGGACAATTTTGTTGGCTGAGTAGTTACCTGAGTAGAACACTTTAGTGACATAATGTGATATATTTAGAACATTAATAAATCATAGCTTGAGTGTAAGAAATTGCCGGCAAACACTTGAAATAAAAATAAAACTTTTATTCATTTTTATTTAATTTCTAACTATAAAAAATCATTCTTTAAAAAACACGTAATTTTCGGTTACGTAACAAACACCTTTTTACTGAACGTGAGGTGAGTTAAATAAACACAAAATATAAAAAAATACGAAATTTAAATAAAGTAGATAAAATAGTTATTGAAACAATAATTGGTACAATAGTAAGCAAATAGAGAAACAAAATTTAAGCAAAAATCGTCAATAAAAATTTCAATTTTTTTAAAGCCGCTAAGAAAAACTTGGACTTAGTATAGGCGGATTATGAAGGTTAAACGGCATAAATGTTAAAAAACACACACAAAAAGCAGTAAAAGTACGCAATTTTACCGATATGCATACTCTAAGGCGTCGCATTTTAGTAGGGTTGAGACCCTTTATATAAAGTAAATAAAGGGTGATCCATTTCGAGGTACTTTTTTCAATATTCTCTTTATGACAGATCACGTGTGAGTCTTGTCATGTTATTTTTTGTTTAGCGATGATGACCACTTCTGGCTCAATGGGTATGTAAACAAACAAAATTGCCGCATTTCGGACGAAGAAAAACCTGATGAGATTCAAGAGCTGCCATTTCATCCAGAAAAAACAAAGGATTGTGGTTTGTGGGGCGGTGGAATCATCGGTCCATATTTCTTTAAAAATGATGCCGGTGCGAACGTAACCGTCAATGGCGACCGTTATCGTGCCATGACAACCGACTGTTTGATGCCTGAAATTGAAGCTCGTGATCTCGGCGACATTTGGTTTCAGCACTTCCCACACATCGCATCAATCAATAGATTTATTTAGAGAATATTTCCGGTCACAATGCTCGAACGAGTCATCGAAAATTGGACTGAACGGATGGACTATTTGTAACGTAGCAACGGCCAACATTTTATAGACATAATCTTCAAAAAATAAATGCCAAAGAATGTTCTTTCAATGATAATAAACATTCTCCATTAAATTTGAATTTTCTGTATTTTTTTTTTTTTTTTGTTTTTCTTTAAAAAAGTAAGGAACCTCGAAATGGATCATCCCTTACATAACAAAAGCATTAAAAAAGTAAGGGTCTTTGGTGTGGATTGCT